>JASDQU010737801.1:55356-66486 GCA_032191745.1 Picea mariana | reverse complement strand
CGCGATCTCGCGACTCGGGACTTCGTGACTCCAAGAGTCTGATCTTCCACCTCCAAACTCACGAGTCCTCGATACACGAAATGGTCAGATCTCTGCCACCTGTCCTCCAACAGGGACGGTCCTCGTTATTTTGCGATTTTTCAACTTGCAAACCCCAGTGACAAAAATCCTCTGTCAACTCGAATCCCCGGTATCCAAAATACCGATGGACTCTCAATCTCCACCACATGTCCTTCACGGATGGACGGTCCAGCTCTATATCGGGATTTTCACCATGGAGTGTTCCGATCTCTTGTCATCAGGACTCCTGGAATCCCAAACTGTGAATCCTCGACACCGACTCCTCTCTCAGGACTTTCACCCCTGTTCACGAGGGCTTAACCCTCATGCATCTCCTAACAAATCCAACGGCCATCGGGTTTTCTAGCCAATATCTAATGGCTCATATCTGTCCCACACCATGTACCGACTCCTCTGCTCTCTGGACATGGAAAAACCAATGGTCCAGATACTCCCACAGACCTTGGGGATCTACGGTCCTGATTTCCTCGCTACTCACGAAGATAAAAGAAAAGGGGTAAGGCATGTAACACCCTTGTTTCTTCTTCTAATCTAACGGTCGTGAATGACTGCAGATCTTCCAATGGGATCTCGTCCATCGATCGATACTTATCCCTACATCGCTATTTTGGGATTTCAAGAGGATCATTCTTCCTCGTACAGGGTTGCTAAGACTTGCGCATTCAAGTCCTTTTTCTAGGTTCTTGGTAAACTTTTCCATGAAGGGTATCTCTGTGGAGAGATCTATTCCGGGGCATTCCTGAAGACAGATAAGGGGAAACAAAATCCCGAGAACGGACTGGAAGTCTAACTTGGTTCAACTTATGCATAAATAAATTTATCTAACAACATATATCGTGCGTGGTTTTCTGCTACAAGCATACATCTACCATTTCTTATCAAAACACTGCACAGACAGTCTTATACTATAATCATTCACAATTTCATAGTTTATGAGCATATATGTTAGCATATGAATTTCAAGATGCAAGATGTAAAACACTTATCATAAATAACACTAGAAATGAGTGCAACTGCTGAGAGGGGTGCTCGTTTCCACCCAACCGTAGGCTCAACGATTCCGATAGGATTTACCACTAGCCACCCTCGAGCTGAGACCACGATGTTGCGAGATTGTGTCTCAGTTTTCCAGTGACCGAGAATGAGGGTTACTCTCCCCCTTCTCTGCTATCACTCACTCTGCGTATCTCCAGAGTTCTCTTCTTCCCCTCGTGTCTACCCTTTTGTGCTTCTTCTTCATGCCTTTTTCCTCTTGCGAGGTTGCGTGTGGCATGACTTTTCGTGCACTGGTCAGGCCTGAGACTCCTACGGATGGGCGGTTCACCTCCCCCATCCCTCATTAATTTCTGAGGAGCGATCTACCTACCAGCCTGTGAGACATTAAATTCGGGCCAACGAGCCACTCTTGGTTCTCCGAGCCAGTGAAGACCAAATACGGTATTGGTTTTCGGTGGAAGTTAACACCACCTTTCCAGGTGCCTTCCACCACCTTTCTTCAGCCATCATGGTCTCTTTTTCAACATATCCCCTCTCAGCAGTCCTGCAATATATATTCATAATATTATTCACATTTATCGACCTTTTTCACAAGGTCCATTTACATCACACATTCACATTTTTGAGTTTGCCACAGTTCTTGGCCAGTATAGTTATTTTTACAAACTGGGGGAAACAAGGTGTTACAATTCCCTCCCCCTTAAAGGAACATCATCCTCGATGTTCTTATCTATCAATGTGACATGCATGTAAACAAAATTGGATATGCCTGTCTCATGGCATCCTCCATTTCCCACGTAGCCTCATCTGGGCCAAAATGTCTCCATTGCACCTTGACCTGTGCAATGGTTTGGTTCTGGATCAAGGTTTCCTTTCTTTCCAATATGCATTAAGGTTCTAGTATAAATTATCCCTCCGGTTCCACCTGGATCACAGACCAGTCAATTATATGATTAGCATCATGTACATATTTCTTCAATAATGAAACATGGAAAACATTATGTGCTTTTACTGTGGGAGGAAGTGCTAGCCTATAGGCTACAGGTCCCACTCTATCTAGAACCTCAAAGGGTCCATAATACCAAGGTGCCAACTTGGCACAAGCTCCCATTTTTAGGGAACTCTTCCTGGACATAACTCTGAGATATACATGGTCTCCCATCTTGAACTCTCTTGGAGTTCTCTTTTGGTCGGCATAAATTTTCTGTCGGTTCTGAGTGACTTTTAGGTTTTGTTTTATCTGAGTCGCTTGCTATTCCATTTCTTTCAATATGTTGGGTCCANATTTTCAGGGAACTCTTCCTGGACCTAACTCTGAGATATACATGGTCTACCGTCTTGAACTCTCTTGGAGTTCTCTTTTGGTCGGCATAAATTTTCTGTTGGTTCTGAGTGACTTTTAGGTTTTGTTTTATCTGAGTCGCTTGCTATTCCATTTCTTTCAATATGTCGGGTCCAAAAGAAATCTTGTTTACAGGATTACTCTAGCTGACTGGAGTGTTACACGGTCTACCATAGAGGACTTTGAAGGGACTCATATTTAAGGATGCTTGGTAGCCGTTGTTGTAGGCGAATTCTACCAGTGGCAGGTAGTCTTCCCACTTCTTGGGTTGATGCATTACATGCATCCTTAACATATCTTCTAGTATTTTATTCACTCTTTCTATCTGTCCATTGGTTTGAGGGTGATAGGTGGTGCTAAACAATAACTTGGTCTCTAAACCAACCATCAGTGATTTCCAAAAGTTGGAAGTAAATTTCGTGTCTCTGTCAGACACGATCTCTTTCGACATACCATGCAGTATGAATATCTCTTTCATGAATACCTAGGCGATATCGATTGCTTTATAGGTCGACTTGACGGGGATGAAGTGAGCAGACTTGCTCAATTTATCCACCACCACCATGATGGCGTCATTCTGTTTGGTTGAGGTTGGTAATCCAGTGATGAAATCCATGGAGATGGTTTCCCATTTCCATTATGGGATTGGTAAAGGTTGCAATAATCCTACAGGGTGTCGATGTTCTGCTTTAACCTGTTGGCACTCTATGCATTTGGCTAGGTACTCAGCTATGTCCTTCTTCAATCTAGGCCAATAAAATTGTTTCCTGGTGGCAGTGATCATTTTCTGGTATCCTGGATGACCAGAATAGGGTCTTTTATGTAGTTCATCCAGTATGAACCTCTTCAAGTCATCACAGTTTGGAATATAAAATCTACTTCTATAAGTGAGTAGACCTCCTTCGGTCATCTGGTAGCCTTCATATTTTACTCCAGCGGTTTCTTGTTGTAGGTACATGGTCACGGTCTGGACGAAGGGATCTGTTTCTTGTGCATTTTTATTCTTTCCTTGACATCTGTCTCACAGGTGCCCACCGCTGCCAGGTGAATTGTTTTCATACTTCTGCTAAGGGCATCGGCCACCCTATTTTCCTTTCCTTTAATGTGTTTGATTTTGAAATCAAATTCGCTAAGGAGGTCCATCCATCTAACCTGTCTGGCGTTGAGCTTTGGTTGATCAAACAGGTATCACAATCCACGGTGATCTGTCATAAGTACAAATTTTCTTCCCAGGAGGTAATGCCTCCACATTTTCAAGGCATGCACTATGGAAGCTAGTTCTATATCATGGGTCACATAGTTGACTTCATTCTTGTTCACTTTTTGAGATTCATAGCAGATCACATTTCCTTTCTGCATAAGGACTCCTCCGAGCCCTTCCTTACAGGCATCTGTGCACACAAGGAAGTCAGCTTTTGGGTCGATGATTTTCAGCACAGGTGCATGGGTCAGTAGATGTTTCAGGGTTTGAAATCTTTCTTCACATTTCTGTGTTCACGGGAATTGTGTCCCCTTCTTCTGGAGGGCAGTGATTGGACAACCAATCTTGGAGAATCCTTCTATAAATATCCTGTAATATCCTGCTAATCCCATAAAGGATCTGATATCCGAAACATCCCTTGGGGTAGGCCATTACATGATAGACCTGATCTGGTCAGGGTCCACTGCTACCCCTTCTTCAGATAGAACATGACCCAAGTAATGTATTTGCTTCTGGAAGAAGTCACATTTGTTGAATTTAGCATAGAGCTGATGCTCTCTAAGTACTTGCAGCACAAGCCTAAGATGTTCTTCATTCTCTTCTCTATTCTTAGAGTAAATTAATATGTCATCAATAAAAACTAGCACAAATTTACCTAGAAATTTACTGAGTACATTGTTCATCTAGCACATAAAAGTGGCATGGGCATTGATCAACCCAAATGGCACTACCACAAACTCATAGTGACCATACCTCATTCGAAAGGTAGTTTTATGGATGTCTTCACTCTTGATTCGGACTTGATGGTATCCTGACCTCAAATCAATCTTTGAGAAAATAGACGCACCCCCCAATTGATCGAACAGGTCATCGATCCCGAGCAAGGGGTACTTGTTCTTTATGGTTACCTTGTTGAGTTGTCTATAATCTATACACAGTCTAAGGGTACCGTCCTTCTTTTTCACGAACAGGACTGGTGCTCCCCATGGAGACACACTGGGCCGAATATAGCCCTTATCCATCATTTCTTTTAATTGCAACTTGAGTTCAACTAACTTGGGTGTGCTCATCCGGTAGGGTGTCCTAGACACCGACACTGCTCCCGGTGCAAGTTCTATTGAGAAGTCTATGTCCCTTCTCAAAGGTAAACCCGGTACCTCTTCTGGAAACACATCTCTGTATTCTCTCAAGATAGGGTGATCGTCAGGGCCTGGTTTATCACCTTCGATTGTTTTCAACACCTATATTTCATATAGGGGACATCCCTTTCGACAATACTTTCTCATTTGCAAGGCTGATATTTGTCTCACCGAGACTGGTTTTCGGATCCCTTGAAGGGTTATTCTTCTCCCTTCTTTACTTACACACTCTAAGGTTTTATGGTAACAGTCTAGTCTGGATTTATGGGTGACTAGCCAGTCCATACCAATCAATAGATCATATGATCCTAGGGGTAATATGTTAAGGGTTGCTTGGGTGGGAAATTCACCCAACATTAATTGGCAGGCTGGTATAACCTCTGCTATCCTTCTTCTGGTGCCAGTGGCTAACTGTACCAACCATGGCTTGGTATGTTTTTGTGGCTGTAGTTTACACTTATCAACAACTTTAGGGGCTATATAACTCAAATTTGAACCAGGGTCAATCAAAATAGACACTAGCTGGTNTTCCTTTCCTTTAATGTGTTTGATTTCGAAATCAAATTCGCTAAGGAGGGCCATCCATCTAACCTGTCTGGCATTGAGCTTTGGTTGATCAAATAGGTATCACAATCTGCAGTGATCTGTCATAAGTGCAAATTTTCTTCCCAGGAGGTAATGCCTCCACATTTTCAAGGCATGTACTATGGAAGCTAGTTCTAGATCATGGGTCACATAGTTGACTTCATGCTTGTTCAATTTTTGAGATTCATAGCAGATCACATTTCCTTTCTGCATAAGGACTCCTCCGAGACCTTCCTTATAGGCATCTTTGCACACAAGGAATTCAGCTTTTGGGTCGATGATTTTCAGCACGGGTGCATGGGTCAGTAGATGTTTCAGGGTTTGAAATCTTTCTTCACATTTCTGTGTTCACGGGAATTTTGTCCCCTTCTTCTGGAGGGCAGTGATTGGACAACCAATCTTGGAGAATCCTTCTATGAATATCCTATAATATCCTGCTAATACCATAAAGGATTTGATATCCGAAACATCCCTTGGGGTAGGCCATTCCATGATAGACCTGATTTGGTCAGGGTCCACTGCTACCCCTTCTTCAGACAGAACATGACCCAAGTAATGTACTTGCTTCTGGAAGAAGTCACATTTGTTGAATTTAGCATAGAGCTGATGCTCTCTGAGTACTTGTAGCACAAGCCTAAGATGTTCTTCATGCTCTTCTCTATTCTTAGAGTAAATTAATATGTCATCAATAAAAACTAGCACAAATTTACCTAGAAATTTACTGAGTACATTGTTCATCAAGCACATAAAAGTGGCATGGGCATTGGTCAACCCAAATGGCACTACCACAAACTCATAGTGACCATACCTCGTTCAGAAGGTAGTTTTATGGATGTCTTCACTCTTGATTCGGACTTGATGGTATCCTGACCTCAAATCAATCTTTGAGAAAATAGACGCACCCCCCAATTGATCGAACAGGTCATCGATCCCGAGCAAGGGGTACTTGTTCTTTATGGCTACCTTGTTGAGTTGTCTATATTCTATACACAGTCTAAGGGTACCGTCCTTCTTTTTCACGAACAGGACTAGTGCTCCCCATGGAGACACATTGGGCCGAATATAGCCCTTATCCATCATTTCTTTTAATTGCAACTTGAGTTCAACTAACTTGGGTGTGCTCATCCGGTAGGGTGTCCTAGACACCGACACTACTCCCAGTGCAAGTTCTATTGAGAAGTCTATGTCCCTTCTCAGAGGTAAACCCGGTACCTCTTCCGGAAACACATCTCTATATTCTCTCAAGATAGGGTGATCGTCAGGGCTTGGTTTATCACCTTCGATTGTTTTCAACACCTATATTTCATATAGGGGACATCCCTTTCGGCAATACTTTCTCATTTGCAAGGCTGATATTTGTCTCACCGAGATGGGTTTTTGGATCCCTTGAAGGGTTATTCTTCTCCCTTCTTTACTTACACACTCTAAGGTTTTATGGTAACAGTCTAGTCTGGATTTATGGGCGACTAGCCAGTCCATACCAATCAACAGATCATATGATCCTAGGGGTAATATGTTAAGGGTTTCTTGGGTGGGAAATTCACCCAACATTAATTGGCAGGCTGGTATAACCTCTGCTATCCTTCTTCTAGTGCCAGTGGCTAACTGTACCAACCATGGCTTGGTATGTTTTTGTGGCTGTAGTTTACACTTATCAACAACTTTAGGGGTTATATAACTCAAATTTGAACCAGGGTCAATCAAAATAGACACTAGCTGGTTGGAAATCATACCTTCTATTTCCACTACTGAAGCTTGGTGGTCGGCTTGGTTATTATCCAAGGCCGCATAAATTTGTGGCACACTCTTGGCCACATCATTGATGGTAGTAGCTTCTTGGATGTTATAAATCCTTCGACTATTCTATTGTCGGTGTGGACAGTCTCTCAATAGATGTTCTTCCCCGCAACCCCAGCATTTCAAAGGCTGTCTCTTTGGGTTATCAGTCTTCACTAATATCGGTCCAAAAGTTTTGTTTCCGCTCAAAGAGGGAAAATTCTACTGGTGCATACTCTGGGCTAGAAATTTCATTCTTGGGTTCTTCTTGTAGTTCTTAAATCCTTGGGATTTAATTCCCCTTTTATGAAATCTTGAACTATTCTTCTATTTCCATCCTTCGTGAGATTCTGCTCGATGCCCAAACTATTCATGACAATAGGTTGCCTTTCGAATAGTGTCTTCTAGAGTCTTTGGCTCATCAAATTCAATTCTATTTCGATAGTCCTTAGGTAGTCCACTAATGAAGCATTGCACCTTTGCCTTTTCCACCTTGATATAGGTTACATACCTCAACAAATTGAGGAATTTGTTGACATATCCTTCTATAGTAAGTTGTCCCAGTTTGAGTTCCTAAAACTCTTTAGTCTTTTCATTGAAATATTTTTCTGACAGATACTTCTTCCGGAAGTATTTCTCAAATCGTTCCTAAGACAGGTCCTCTTCGCGAACCCCTTTCATATTCTTAAGGTCTTCCCACCAAATGGAAGCCTTTCTGCTCAAGTTGAAGGTGGCCACTCAGGCCTTCATATTTTCTGAAAAGTCATGGACTCTGAAATACTTCTTTAATCCAAGTAGCCAGGCCTCTGCTTCCTCTCCCTTCTTTATTTCACCGTCGAAGGAGGGTGGTTTGGCCTTTCTGAATTCTTTGAATTTTTGACCTTTGGAAGACTTTTGCTTCTTCTGTTTTCTTGGGGATAGGAATTGGTTCTGCTACCAGAAGAGCCCTCTGACTCGCCATCTTCCTTCTCAAAGGAATTATTCAACGCTTGTCCTTTACCTCTGGGGTGGACCTTTTTCGAGGTGCTCCTCTCAGTGTGGCCACTGATATGACCATATTTCTGAGTTCCAGGTTCATGCTGCATTTGTCTTTGTAGATCGGATAAACTCTGCAGTAAAACTGCATTAATTTCTGTTTGCTTTTCTTGTTCTTTCATCATCCTTTCATTGTCGGCCTTGTAGCTTTGTAATTCGACTATGAGACTCCTCACAGTCTCGGCTAGATCTAGAGGGGTCCCTACTGCCCTCCTTTCGTCAGACTCCTCATCTCTATTGTGGGAGCCTTCTCCCACTTCTTTGTGAGTCACCATAATATGCGTTGATAATTTCCCGTGGTTGATCTTCCGCTTGTGTGCAAAAAGGAAAAAAAATGCTGGTTGTTAGTCAATATTTATATTTATTTATAGCCAGTGCAAAATTCATATTTTCACATGTACACACAGAATAGGATTTTTTTTTTTTTTTCATTCTTAACTTCGTCTTTTGATTAGGAAGGTTAAGACAGGGGGTTACTCTTTTTAAAAGTGTTCTGAACAGAGCTTCTGCGCAACTCGTTCATGAGCCCAAATAGGCCGAGTGTTGTAACCATGCTCTGATACCAATTTGTCACACACCCACTATGACATAATAAAAATTTCACTTTNTCAAGAGACAGAATCCTCGAAGACCTACGAGGGCCTAACATAGGCTAGCTCTTCCCTGTTCACCTCCCTGTGATCGCAGGTTAGGACCACAGGCCAAACAGTCCAGGCGCCTTTTCGTGTTTCACAACTCAGCGATACAAGTGAGTCCAATCTTAAAGGTAGGATGGCGAGGGGGCTTCAGAATGAAACATTGGCTGTATATTTGGGCACGTAGATTCTGTCCATCCAGATCTACCCGCTGCTTAGCAACAAAGCACTAGTTCCCTTTTCTTTAGTCCCTATCTCGATAGGACCACATACGTGCCTAAATGCTAGCGCCTTTCACAACTCGCGACCTCGCGACTTGCGAGTCGAAGACCCTCGAATTTTCTTCACCCATCGCTGATACCCGAGATTCCGATATGGTATGGCCCCTCTTTATTAGCACTCCCCACGCGTGACCACCAGCTAGGGCTAACTACTAGCCTTGCTTGCAACTCGCAGGTTCGCGAGTTGAGAGGTTGAACCTCTGGGCCCTTCTTTTACGAAACCTCGAGACACGAAAGTCAGAGAAGGTTTGACTCCTTCCAAGCTTCTCGGAACTCGCAACTTCACGACTTGAGTTGTTGGGCCTTTTTGCTCCTTTCTTACGAGAACCTGAAGCACGAGAAATCAACAGGATGTTGACTACCATTCCAAATTACACACGTCCACCACCTATTACCACTTCTCCCTCTCTCTGGGCATCTTATCGTTACACCACCTGTCAACCTTGTGGGTCCTGTTATCTCCCAAAATAGCACCGTCAATTTGGTCGGGTTTTATGGTGGATAGCATGGCTATTGATAGTTTCCTCAATTCATTGTTGAGTCTTTTTAGCTGCAAAACTTAGGTTTTGGTTTTGTCTTAAGAAAATAATTTGACCCATAAAGTCTTCTTTTCAAAATTTTCATTTTACACTTTCATCAGCTAACGTGTGTCCAAAAGTTGAGTGTGCGCTGTTGAAAGTGCATGCTTTCCGCAGCTACGGAACACTTTCCATAAGTCTTTGCGCTGTTGAAAGTGGCGAATTTCAAAGGGTGCCAAAATCGGTTTCTCGGATGGTGCACTGTTGAAAGTGCATACTTTCCACAACTAAGGAGTGCTTTTTACAAAGAGGTGCGCTGAGGAAAGTCAAGATTATCAACAACTAACAGAGGCTGTACTCCCGGGTTGGCAACATCAAATCAAATCTTCGGTTCCATATCAGACATTGTTCACAAAAGACAGTTTAGAGTTTTGAATTGCAAATGGAAAGAATGCTACTTAAACTTGCAGGGAACTTTTCAATCCCTTCCCAAACTCCAAATGAATATCTGAAAACACCATTGGATAGCTTAGATTCTCTAGATGTCGATCGACTATTCATACATGAAAAACGGATTTTTTATGACTAAGAAATTTGATTTTGAAAATCTGTCTGCTTTCAACAACGCAAATCGATATTTTATGACCCGTTAGCTGTTGAAAGTGGCGACTTTCCACAGCTAAGGAGCGTTTTTTTACAGGCTATGCGCTGTGGAAAGCCTGTAATGGCCAGAATGTTACGATTTTCGCCTAGATTTGGAATTTTCAAATTAAAAGAAGATGAAACCTTTTGAACTAGACAGGTGGTGAATTATTCCATCAAATCCAAAGGCTATTTTGGGAAAGACAAGTCAAAAGAGGAGTTTTTGACTAAGTTTTGGTTAGTTTGATGAAGAAAAATATCAGGACACTTTGCCACATCAACAAATTCGACTTCGTCTCTAATGGAGAGTCATCATTTAGCCTTGGGAGGCTGTTCTACACTACACCAACAATCAACAGAGAGAAATCTGGGATTGTCCTCATTTTGGGGAAGCATCCCACTTCTTTTGCAGCTGAATTTTGAGTTACTATTTTTAGTATATCTGATCCACATTTTTAGGATCTGAGAACATCTTGTAAAAGCTATAAAGCCACATTTTGAAGACTAAGATAGGGGTTCGATTCTGGATACAGTAATACTCTTTTGCACTCAGACATTTCATTGCTAATACAGATCACAGGTTCCTTTCCATTTTGGTATCAGTTTTTCATATTTCTTCTTCGCTGTTATCTTGTCGTCAAGTTTTGAATGGTTGTTATCCCATTGTTTGGCTCATGACATGATAATCAGTTTCTTAGTTTTTTATTAGACCCTACTTTGTACTGGTTTATGAACAATCTTTTCTTCATCCACTGAAAGCTATTTTACTGTTTAACCAATCTTGGAGAGCACTGTCTATTTGTTTACCATTTGATGTCTGAATGCTATTAGATGAATTGAGTTATCCCATTGATCCACCTTTACAAAATACAAAAACATTCATTTCTTAAGTTACCAAG
>JASDQU010737801.1:18419-28489 GCA_032191745.1 Picea mariana | reverse complement strand
GTCAGAAGCTAGCGCCCAAATTTTATGGTCCTTATACCATGCTCAAGCATGTGGGACAAGTCGCCTATCAGTTAGCTTTGCCCAGCCATTCAAAGCTACAACCTGTTTTTCATGGTTCATGCTTAAAGAAGGTGATTGGAGCTAAGTGCCAAATTCAAACCAACCTTCTAGAGTTAGCTGAATAAGGATCCATTTGGCTACAACCAGAAGTAGTTTTGGACCAGCGTGAGTGTTGCCTACATCAGAGAACCATCAAGGAAGTGCTAGTCCAATGGAAAGATACAACTCCAACAAACGCCACTTGGGAACCAACTACCATTCGGCAACAAGTTATGAAATGATAACACAGAGAGGTAATATGAATTGGTGGAGGCTCCATTAGACTGTTGGGAGGATTACATGTTGAGGGAAAGACTATATATGCGCATGGAAGTCTCACCTTTTTGTTTTTGGCCTGTGAGACTGTATATGCACATGGAAGACTGTATACATGTTTGGATTTTAGATAAAGTCTAAGATGCATGTAACATTATAATTTCAAATAAAGTTTTAAATGCATTATTAAAGTAATCAATGTGCCTAATTAAAATTTACCACACGTGCATATATATATCCTAAACACGCCAGTGCACTAAATTATGATATGCATTGATGATAAACCTTTGTAAAGTTTTAATTGTGGAGGATTGTGCTTCTATTACTGGCAAAAACTGTTTTAGTGGTGCATTTAATTGTGGAGGATTGTGCTTCTATTACTGGCACAAACTGTTTTAGTGGTGCATTTAATTCAAGATAGCATACCGATGCCCTGTAGTCTTAAAGGAACACTGTGAATTGAATTAAAAAAATAAAACCCATGTTTATCATCATTGCATTGAAATATCAAGTGAAATATGAGCGGGAATTTTATTTTATAAAAAGTGAGTTTATAAAACAAAATCCTAATCCTTATTACATTCTTTTGCCAAAATTTAGAAGGAGACTTGTGTAAGAGATATTTACCTGGGAGGACTTTCGAGTGGGTATATTTTTCTAAAGAGTCAAGTTTGTAAGGGGTTACTGTAGGTCGCAAAAAGAAAATTATGGAGGAGAAATTTCAAGTATGTAACTTAATTTATTTCATCTCACATTTTCCCTTATTTAATTCAAAAAATTCCAAATTTTTTTAAATTTATTCCACATTTTCCCTTATTTAATTCAAAAAATTCCAAATTTTTTTAAATTTATTCTTATTAATATTTGTAGTGTAGTTTCAAGAAAATATAAGGTTTTAAAAGTTACCTTCGGTGTTGCAAATCCTAATTTTCGTGTTGCTTTTCTTTTGTTTAATGTCATTGCAAACTTTAACATTACGGATTTAATCTCTTTACTATTTTAATAAGTTTAATTATTTATTTAAGCAATACGTTTAATTATTTATTTAAGCAATGGATATTTATTATCTTTGTGAATTTGTATATGGGGCTTTGTGTATCTATTGGATTGTGACCATTCATTATATTGGATCTAAATCATGTTATTGTTATTTTTTTTTTAAAAATTGTGGTTTGTGGTGCATACTATAACTTAAATGTTTATGGTGCATTTTTATATAAAGAATATCATTTAGCATTTCCTTTTGTAAAAACAAAAATTGAATTTAGTGGTGCACATTTGTCATTATACTGTAAAAATGAACTAATGTGTAACACTATATTAGGCATGCTAGTGCATATTATTGCACTGAACGCATTGCTTAACCCAAAAGTAGTTTTGGGCTGAAATTCTTGGTTTTTAAAACATATTTCATAATATGTATATATAATTATGTAGGTATTTTATTGATAAACGATGGATGATAGAAGATTAGGAAAAAAAAACTTATAACACAAATGAGAGAGAAGGAAATCTAAGAAGAGAACATATAAAATTATTTTAGATTTTAATATAAAAGAAATTTATATGAATTATCTACAGGTTTAAATGATGTTTAAATGATGTGTATTGGATAATCTGCGTTATAAGAGAAAAAACTTGAACAAACTCTATAATATTGTTTCGAATTTGAGTGGAAAATAGTGTAAAATATTTATGGAAATGTTGTAAATAGATGAATTAGGTCGATTAAAATGTGACCAACATGAATGTTTTATTTAACATTTTATTAATAATTTACTTCTAAACAATAAATTCTAACATGTTTCAAACATTCGATTTTGCATTTGTTGAATGTTGTGTAGGCTCGATTGATTGTGAGGTACAAAAGGTCATCCTAAGAAGATAAATATTATGAAGGATGATTAATCGGTCCTTAGTTCATCATGAGTGGTGTTGGAAGTTAATGAGAGTGGGGGGATATTTTATAAAACTACAAGGGATAGAGTGGAAATAATGTATAAACTTTCTTTTCACTTACAATATTCAAATCAATCCAATGACTCCAAGAATTAGGTTATATATAAACTACAACAAGCATTTTTGAAGCAATGGTTAATTAGACATGTGATATTTTAAATAGAGAAAAACAAATAATAAAACAAATAATCATTTAGAAATAATTTTTTCTAAACATGTTTTTCTATAATATGCATATATTAGTCCAAAAATTTACCAAATTAATATTTTCCTATATTTATTTTCATATAAATATTAATTAATGTTTAAATTGTACTTTTCATTTTTTTAGGAAGATTGATAAAATTGAAAGGATGAATAAGCTAATATCTGAAACATGTTGCTAGGGATGTTGAAAAGTGTACAAGGAGATGGTCAATGAAATGATCATAATTGCATTGCAAGAGGAACCGTCCCAACAATAATGCAAATCAAATGTATGTAATCATTATTTTTTTATCATTTTAATGTAAAGAGAGTTTAATTATCATACAAAATACTATTTTTCAATTGTTTTGATATTGCAGAAAAGAAAAAAGAGTGGAATCCATTCAACATAAGGCATGATGATAAGGTAGAAAATTTTTGATAGCAACGTTTATGAGTACTTGAATTTTCCTTACTGAAGATTTCATATATTTTGTGATGTATATATTTTAATTAATTTACAATCATCCATGGATATTTTTTGTAGTGTACCTAGGGTGGTAATATGGGAGGTACCCAAGGGGAATGCGGTTATGTATTATTAGTGGAGGCTATTGAATATAAGGTGTACTAGGTCCATCATAGTATTAAATAAGGGCTCCTATGGTAGTTAGATATAATACATAGGCCTTCTAGAAGATTCATTCTCTAGAATGTTCCTAGGAGATAAAGAATGATATATAAAGAAGTGTAAGAAATATATTAATCATGGTGAAGAATATTTTGAATGTATCAAGCATTGATATATATCTCAATACATGTGAAAATATAAGATGAAATAATAACTCACATTATTCACCATAACACTGAACATAAGAAATAGAGAAAACCTTTGAGGTAGGGTAAAAACATGCATTAATTCTTATGGAAGGATAACACTCCTCAAGCAATGCTTGATAGATTCAAAATATTATTCATCACGCTCAATAGATTTCTTACACCTCTTTATATAGCCTTCTTTATCTCGTAGGAACATTCTAGAGAAGGAATCTTCTAGAAGGCCTATTTATTATATCTAACAACCATAGGAGGCCTTATTTAATACTATGGTGGACCTAGTCCACCTTACATTGAATGACCTCCACTAATAATACATAACCACATTCCACTTGGGTGCCTCCCATATTACCACCCTAGGTACACTACATTCCACCCCCCTTAAGCAAGTTTTGTCCTTAAAACATGAGAAGAAACCATACAATATGACCGGATAAGAATTGTAGCCAACTGGTACCAAGTAGGACCATCCATCCAACCTAATGGAAGACAAACATGATGTCCAACTGCAGTTTTTCCACCATGATCTTTCTCTGCATCCTGCCAATGTTGCCATGGGATTGTTGCTCGAGCCTGATGACTTCCTGCATTGCTAGTAGTCCTCCATGTACCTCTTGATTGGTTATGATTCCTTTTTGGTGCATATGTGCGTTGATTCTCATGCCCTTGCCTTGATGACTGTTGTTTCTCTATATGATGTGTATGGTGATATACAATAACTATAAGAATCAATCCCATTTTCTTCAATTATTCCCCATGGTGTCCCTTTGATTCAATTATCTCCTTGGCTTCTTGATTGTGTCCTTCAAATGGCCTTGCATCATCTCCTTCTGTAGAATCTTCCTCTGATTCAACTTTTTACTCTACCACAACTTCTTTTCTTGCCACCATGGGCCCTTTTGTCTTACTAAGAGACACATCCTGCAATGTGATTTTATTTTTCTTGTACCAAAACTTAAAAAAAATAAATTCATATTAATATGAATTGTACCCACTGATTCTATCCAAGGATATCCCAAAACAATATTTGGATAATACATCTCCATAGCATAAAAATATGAATGCAACACATATTTATAAATATAGAGCTTCAAATATTTAAAAATTTGAACATTTTCACCCACAACCTGTGTGCTTTTAATATTCTTTGTCGGAACTTTCAATCTATTAACCAACTGAACATTGATAAAATTCTACATGCAACTAGGGTTAATAGAAACAATAACCTTCTCCTTATGAATACAACCATGAACCTGTAATATAGATTTTACACATGTAATGAAACCCTTGGTGATGTCTTTATCCTTACACTTCGTATGAGACCATTTTTCTAAAAGTAATATTTCATGTGCTTCCTCAAAAAATGACATCCTCTCAGAATAGTCAAATTATTGCCACCATATGAGAGCATCATCTTTGAAACCCCAGTCTACAAAATATTTCCACTGCTCTTTCCATTTTAAATTTTGAGATTGTATAAATTCTCCAATTCCAGTTCCATCATATCTTATAGTAAAAAACATCTTCCTTGGAAAAAATATTCAACAAAAACTAAAGCTTAAAAATAACTTATTGTGAAAATCACATGGATTTTTTTGGAAAAACCCTGAAAAAACTGTCGAATTTAAAATACTCATAACTTTACTTTTCGAACTCCATTTCCATTGATTTGTTTTTTTTAAATTAGGTGTTTTTCCAAGAGGAATTCAAATATCCAATTTGGTTTTGCAAATTATGCTTAGAAATGTTCAGATCTGAACCTAAAGTGTGCCACCTCCTTTTTTTTCCTTTAAAAAATCTATAAAAAGAACCAAAAATGTCTTTCCTTTTGTGGCCAAGGAAAGAGCTCTGATACCGAATGTTATATACCTGAATATATATGAAAATATAATATGGAATAATAACTCAAATCAATCACCATAACACTGAACAAAAGAAATAGAGAAAACCCTTGAGGTAGGGTAACATCATTTATTAATACTTATGGAAGGATAACACTGCTCAAGCAATGCTTGATACACTCACAATATTCTTCACCGTGCACAATAGATTTTTTACACTTCTTTATATATCCTTATTTATCTCCTAGGAACATTCTAGAGAAGGAATCTTCTACAAGGCCTATTTATTATATCTAACTACATAGGAGGCCTTATTTAATATTATGGTGGGCCTAGTCCACCTTATATTAAATGAACTCCACTAATAATACATAACCAGATTCCCCTTGGGTACCTCCGATATTACCACCATAGGTACACTACATTTTCTAACAAGTTCTAACATACAAAAAAGAACCATCCAAACATTTGATTGGCATTGGATTAAGTATGGGTTGTGAGTATATGTTGGATTATGAAGGATTAATTGAAAAATTTGTAAGTAGTTATGTTGTTTTACTTCCCTTATTTTATAATTAATGAAACACAAATAAACCTTTAATTTTATCTATGATTTTTCATGGCATATAAAACTCGAACAAAGTATGGATGTGATCTAACATAAGATATCTTGAGATATGGCACGAGGCATGGATTTGAAAGAATGTGTATTATTTAACTCGCTACTATGGTACATGTTTTTAATTTATGAAATCATATATATTATAATATAAATGTAGATATACTCATTACACTTTATTTATATTTATAGATAGAACATGAAGGGGTAGAATCTCAAAATCAAGACAATCTTCAAAACATTCCAAATAATCCAAGTGCAATATCTTTTGCAAGTGATGAGGAAATGAGGCATGCAAGTAGCTTCAACAATGAGAATAGTTTGAGTGTGAATTATGATCAATCAAATTGAATGTTACAAGTTGTATATTTTGGAATTTTAGACATTTTGTTTGATGTGTACATATTGTCCCAATTGGATGATGACATATTACCAATAATTGTAACAATTATTTATTGACATTTTGATTATCGTGGACCTTTTTGTTATCCCATTTTGTATGATTGTTGGCACAAGGGTAGACCCAAGGTTCAACGCTTCAAAAACGCACCAACAAAAACCTAACTACCGACCCTTTCGGCAACACCTATGAAGCAGATGAAGTCTCACTCGAGGTAGAGGCAGGGGGGGTTGTAGGACTCAAGCTTCTGCAACCTAGCTGGGACACAGATCTGCGATTACAAAACTTAACAACGCACTTAGCCAATAACATACATCAAGTTCACATTGCATAATAACCCTCATTATAGATCAACGCAGTAATGACCAAGATTAAGCATATCTAATCAATTAGCACATAACATCAGAGAAGATCTAGCATTTACTCACATCAAAAAGAACTAAGAATTCATGGATCTACCTATCTTGCATCAATATTAAGAAAATAAGCACATAAACAACATATATAACATTTCACAAAGCACAATAACACAGGATATGCGTGGTTCACCCCAGTGTGGGGCTACGTCCACCAATCTTCTTCTCTTCTTATTAGTCTCTTCCAATATTCTTACATGCACCAAGCCACAAAGATAAATCCACATAGGACAGTAGATCTGTGCACACCTTGCTAGATCCTACTTCCCCGATCTAGGTCAAGGCATAGATACTTCTTACAATCACTTGCAGTTAACTCTGTAAGTCTCAACATACAGTATGCACAAAGCATTCACAACTATTCACACTTAGCAACCTTCACAGGTTCTTGCACAAAGTCGATCAAAACCACTTCTTACATCGCTTAGCTACTTATTTATACATTACAAAGTCAATCAAAAACCATGGTCCGACATCCCATACCCATTAAATAAACCCTAAAACCCAAAAATCCCGCAAAAAGGGAGAGATCCCACAATAGCATCTTTGCCTGGGCGCTCCATCTTCGACCAGCCTATCGAAGTCCCAAAAATGGTCAAGCATGACCAATGTTTCCTCAAAACTTGGTCGGGGTCCAACAGGCTCCCGACACTCACCTGTGATTTGTCTCGAGTCACTCTGATTTGGGAGATACTGCTTCGAAGGCCTCGAGCTTAGCTTGAGCTGCCTCGACTTGTTGCTTCACCAAAGCCTCCTAATCGATGAACTCTTGAATGACTTTCTCGGTGACAGGACCTTCCAGGCGCTATTCCACTGTTGCGACCACTTGTTCTAACCATGAGCCTTGTCCCTCGATCTCTTCAAAAATTGTATTGGCTTTGTCTTTCATTAGTTGGAGTCTCTGTGTCACCTCCATAACTCTTCTCTAGATGGCAGTGACCTGCTGCTAAACTGTGTGTTGCTCTTGTGACCTCTTCATCTTCTCCATTGCAGTAAGCAATTTCATCTACGCTTTCATTGTCAATTCCTGCTGCTTCTCTTCCTAGAGTTGTGCCTACAATGTTCTCATTTTTGGGTCCTCTGCAAAGGGATCATAGGTCTATGCACTTTAGGAACTCAGTTTCTTACACTGTGAAGTCAACACCCTGATTCTTTCTACTGTGCTCCGGATAGTTTCTTCCCTCTGATATCTCACTTCTTGTGGAGTGCTCAACACTTCTTAAACTTCTAACTCTGCTACTCTTGCTTGAAGCTATTGAATAGCCTCAACAATCTTCCCCACTTATCTCTCAGATGTCTCTTATTCCATCTGTACCAAGCCTAGAACAAAGAGAAGTGTTCTAGTCACTGCTTCTCTAACCCCCATCTACTCCGTGAGCAACTGGTCTTTTTCTTTTTTGATTTTCTCTCTATCCTCTTCGAACTTCACTCTAATGTCATCTTTCTCTTGCTGGGCAACCTGAAGTTTCTCTAATGCCTTCTCCTTTTCTTGCTTCAAGGCCTCTGTGGCCTGCTCCTTTTCTTCCTGGATTCAACAAAGTCAAATCTCTGTTGCATCTGCTAATTTGCGTAGTTGGGCGGGCTCATCCCCCAATTCTACACTCTCTGTTGAGGAGGGCACAGTAGACACAGCATGGATCGATTAGATAGCGTGTTGTATTCCCTTCAGCTCTGCCTCGATTATGTCATACATCGACTCCTGTTTTTCTTCATGTCACTGCAAGATATCCTCCGAAGAATCTTCTACAACTGTGATGATGAGGTCAACATCATCCACTATGAGCACATTCTACGACTGAGGCTTATTGGCTCAAGATTTCTTCCATGTTGGGGGTTTCTTCAGAGAAACCTTCCTTTTATTTGATGTATCGGCCTCTGTGAGGGGATCCTTTGGTGGTGTCACTTTGCCCTTTTCTTGCTTTTTCTATTCTATAGCTTCTTCCTCTGCTTTCCTTCTGATATGATCTTTCTCAACCTAGGGCTTTCCTAACAAAAGTGCAAAAGGAGTGTTGTTCTAAAAAAACTTAATGACCTTAAATTATTCTTTAGTCGATGTTCCATGGGCAATCTCAGGTACATGAGTAACTCTTCCACATAGGGTTATCATCTTTCCTTTAAACAATCCTATCCCTCCTAATGAAGGAACCATAGCAGGCATTCCCAAAATTTTCCAAGTGCTTTCTGGCATGATATTCACCTGTGTTTCCTCATCCAGAACACAATCTATGTCGAAGTCTCCTATTCTTGTTTCTATGCACTGCTTTTCTTTTAAGATATCTGGTAAACTAATGTCTCTGTCATCATTCAATGTTTCTTTCAGTTGTAATGACATAGTCTCTAATTCTTTCTAGTTCTTTAGAATATCCTTAGTCTCTTGACCTTCTTCATGGTTTTCTTGTCTCAAGTTCATCTTTTCAACTTTAGAAATCATTATAGGGAACTCAAAAACCTCATGACCAACAAATTTACAACAAAGACAAATAGGACCTGTACCAGGGCATTCCTTAGCAAGATGTCTTGGTCTTTTGTAATTATAACACAATGTCAATCCTCTCTTTCTCTTAAACGATCCCCAACCTTTCCTATACTGCACACTTGGATCATAGTGATGCAATCTGCAAAAAATCTTTCTAGGATCCTTTATCCACTTATTAGTCCAAAAATTCTTTCTATGCATAAGAATAACATATCTTTCACTATTTATATCAAATCTATTCAATTCAAATCTTATTTCTTCTAGTTGTGCCCTAGTTTTCAGACTAGGACAAAATCTATCAAACATACCTAGATTCATACTTTCGAAGAAAAAATTTCCACTTATCTTACCTTTATCAAAGATCAGAGCTTTAATATCTTACCTCTTTTCTTCACATCAGACTTGTTTTTCTTAGCATAGAGCTTCGCAAATCAAGTAGAATACTGCGCACTACAACAATAAATCTACACACATAACTGTCTCTTTTCTTCAGTTCCCAACAATCATAGTTTTAGGTCTTGGAAAAGGAACCATTTTTTGGCACAGGGGAAGACCCAGGGTTCAACGCTTCAACAACACACCAAAAAAACCCTAACTACCGACCCTTTCGACAACACCTGCGAAGCAGATGAATCCTCACCCGAGGTAGAGGCAGGGGGGGTTGCATAATCAAGCGTCTTCAACCTGGCTGGGACAGAGATATGTGATTACAACACTTAACAGAGCACTTAGCCAATAACATACATCAAGTTCACATCATAGAATAACCCTCATTACATATCAACGTAGTAATGACCAAGATTAAGCATATCTAATCAATTAGCACATAACATCAGAGCAGATCTAGCATTTACTCACATCATAAAGAACTAAGCATTCATGGATCTACCTATCATGCATCAATATTAAGAAAATAAACACCGAAACAACATAAATAACATTTCACAAAGCACAATAACTC
>JASDQU010737800.1:160650-172145 GCA_032191745.1 Picea mariana | reverse complement strand
AGTAGAATTAATAGGTGCAAAATAAGAAATCGCTATATACATCTTCTTAGCATTGGTGACTGAAATTTCTATCCAAATGTATTGATTAAGAGGACCAATCTTATGAAGTTGAATGTGAGGAGAAATGTTTTTTCTAATATAACAAGCTATGCCTCCTATCTCTCTACGGTGGGATTTTTTGTTCCATGCCGACCACAAGACAAATCCTTCCATGTTAGATACCTTAGACTCCTCATGCTCCCAAGTTTCAGCTAGACAGATAATATCAATATCACTCGGGATCCAACTTATCATAGGACCTTTGTGCCATGGAAAGCCAGGACAATTCCAAAAAAGGATCCCAAGTGACCCAGATTCCTATTTATTATTATCCTTCTAGTTTCTATCCCTAGCAATAGCTTTTCTATTTCTAATTATTGCACATTTTCCTTATTTCCTGGCTTCTTTGACCTTTTGAACTTCCTTCCTTAATTCAGCATGGTCTTCGGGAATGAGGTCTTCATTTATAAATATTCCTGACCATTTTAAGCTCGGATATTTACTAAGTATGCTATATTTATGGTCATTACAACTTTATTTGACACACATCAACTTATCTTTGTGATCAATTATTTTTCTTAGCCTCTTTGCTTCTATGAGGTAAGTTGTATCAATTTGTGATTTATTTTTAAATTCCTCTTCTACTATTGCTAGTGTATCCTCCTCTTGTTGTTCTTTTATACCAAAAATTATGACGTTCAAGGCTCATGGTCCAATTTGATTAGCTTATTCATTTCCTCTTTGACGTGTTTGATATCCAATTTGTTTTCCATATTATTGAAGGTCAAACTATTGGTTAGTTTTTCTTCTAGCTCTTTAATCCTATCTCTCAAGTTGTGATTTTCTTCAACCCCTCCTCCTTAGGTTGATTGTTTTTGTTTTTCCATTTCTTGAATTCTATCATTCATTGTCTGCAATTCACTCTTGAACCCTAAGAATCTATCCTCTATTTGAGTTTCAATGGTATCTTTAATTTTTTTATCAATCATTGCATCTAGCTCTATTTGGAGTTTTACGTCTCTTTATTCACTCATTTTTTTCTAATGTTTCTAACTCTATTTGGATTTTGGCATCTCTCTCTTCTCTTTTTTTTTTCTATCGATTTCATATAATCGTAAAGGATCTCTAGGGTGATTTTGGGGGGCCTCCCCTTGTTAGGTTGAGTTTTTGGAATAGGTGGTGGAGTGATCATATTGAAAAGAGAGAAAAAAAATGTAACAATTATTATTATTGATTGACTTTATCTCTCAAATCAACTTTTACTTCTCAAACTTAAAATAAAAAAATAAAAAATATATATTTAAATCTCTTTACTTAAAATTCAAATTGAATCAAAGTAAAAAGTGACGCACCTCATTTCAGATATAATTAAAAATTATATAAATTAAAGGTATATTTATATTTTTTACTAATATTCATAAATTAATATTAGTTTTAAATGAATCTTTTTTATTTCTTATTTTTATGAAGTATATATTTATAGTTATGAGATTAAGATTTTTTTTAATTTGATGAATTATGCATATTTTTGGATTTAATTAAATAAAAAAAATTTGATTTCTTATTTTTGGAATTTTATTGAATAAGTTTTTTGATTTCCTAATTTTGAAATTTTACTAAATTAAATTTTATGATATCTTATTTTTATGAAACAATTGCGATCATTTTTCCAAATATATATATTATTATACTTAGTTATAATTTTTAAAATTTTTAGGAAACAATTATATATATATATATATATATATATATATATATATATATACTTAGTGGTAATTTTTAAAATATAGTACTAGTTATTATTAGAATCTAATAAACATTTACCTCTTCAATTTTTGATTTATTTTATGGACTAATAAAGTTCTTAGAATGTAATAAGCAACTCTCTTAAAATTATTGATTTAGTTAGTAAACTAATATTTAATTTAATAAAAATGAAAAATGAGTCGAAAATTCTTATTTACTCATTCTTAGAGTTAAATCGTTTCCCACGTCATGTTAGGATCGTTCATATCAAGTCGAAAATAATAAAAAAATGAAGATTTCACCAAAATTTATTTCATGGATTCTAGTGAAAAAATTCAAAAAGTCAAATGTTTAAACAATACAATCCAAAAATGCTCTTATAACGTACTCTTTAAAATCAGGTTGCCTTCTCTATTGGACGTTCACTCACATGCATCTTGTACGACGCATTTCTCTAATGGCAGGTTGATCTGTGTGTATTTTAATATAAGGACGGTTCATAATCAGTGCTAACTAATGATTTTTCCTTAAACACACGATCGAGAACTTGGAAATCAATATTCCCAAGATCAAATTCTTCCTGAGCACTTGAAAGTGGATGCAGATGTAATGTTTAACAATGGGCATGTTCTCATAAGGTCACACACAGGTCGCAGATCTCATAGGCACAATGAACAAAGTGCTTTTTTTATCAGATCTCGAACATGGTGATGTTGTCCAGGCCGCAAAATGTGAGATTCTTCCATATCTTGAAACTGGCACGACCAGAGGTGGGAGAATTGGCTATTGCAATTGTGTCGCTCCTAATTGCATCCACAACAAGTATTTTAGTTCCAAAATTTGTTGGCAAGATTATTGATATTGTCAGTGGAGATTTGAGGATGGAAGAAGACAAAGAAGTCTTTTAGTACCATCAAAAACATTATTTTCCACTGCATTGCATGGTGTTGTTGCTCGATCGAGAAATAATTTATTTCAACATCTTATTAACTGAGAGATTACATGGTTTGATGTCACTCGTGTTGGAAATAGTAATTACATGTCTCTCAGCCAGTCTGCAAGTGCAAAGTAACAAGTTTACTCAAACTCAGTATAAGTCAAATCTTTTCGAGTCTAGTAATAATGATAGTATTTAATATTGTATTAATGATAGTCTTTAATGTTGAGTGAGTTCTACTTCTACAGGGAATTTCATCGGAGTCCATAAAATCCCGAGTCTTTAGTTAGTCGAGATGATGCACAAGGGATACAGTGAGAATAGTCAAGAGGAGTAGCAAGTCTAAGCACAAGCTCTTCTCTGTGAAGTTAGCAGAAGAAGTCATTGAAGCCTAAGCTCATCTTAGTTATTGTACTTTGCTCATCTTAGTTATTGTACTTTGTATTCGGGCACTGGGAAGAAGTTATTAATATCAAATATTTTGTGTGTTGTCAAATTTCATGAGTATTTCTGAGTTGATATACCGTGTTATTCTACATCCACAAATCGTTCTCTAAGTGTTTATATCTCAACGCCCAGTAAATTGTGCAGTCTGTGAACTTCCAGATAAATCCTGAGTGTTCGTCAACTTAGCTTGTGGCGCGAAGTATTTTTCCACTACGCTGAGCATAGTTCCCTAGCGCGTTGTTCTGGATCTGACAACTCGAACTGGAGAACTTCTTAGTTCTCTTCTATAAGATACACGAATTATTAAAAATGAAACAAATTCCAATCTCGCATGGGCTCTTCACAATCTCACAACTACATTGACAGGCCTAGGCTTTATGTTTCAAACACCCTGGAGGTTAACATTATTGGCATTGGCAGTTGTTGTTGTTATGTTAGCTGCTGTACATAAATTTGGGTAGTATGTTCGTTAACTTTCTCACAGGATTCCAGCTTCAGCGACTATGGCTGCATACAGGGTTGGGAGTTCAAATTCTCGCTGCTTGTCATTTTTTTTTTAAATTACGGTTAATTCAAAAAGTGTCATTTTTTTCATTTTTATATGTAAATTTTACTTATCTTATCTCAAGAGATTTGAACTTAAAATAAATCTATGTTATCAGTCCCTGTCGTAGGAAAAGAGGGACTATAGCGATCGATAAATCGTGGACCTAGTAGTAAATTATGCATTGACCACAAATATTTGCATATTATCTATTGTTGGAACAAGGGAAGTGAAAACATCGATTATTTATATAATAGAAATTACCATGTTTGTTAAGATCTGATTGGACAATGGATTGGAGGTCTTATTGTCGGATTCATTATTCCCAATGTTATATTTGTTGGCATATCCAAAGTATTTGAATCGTATATGGTATTTTTGAATCATATATTTTCTTATGCATTGGTCGAAGGTGGATTAATGCTAGCATTAGTTTGAATGTTTCCTTAAGCATTTTCTGCTAGCTTGAATACATTGTCTACCATATTAGTATGTCTAATTTTTGCTTTATTGTTGCGTGCTTCGAGAGAAGAGGCTTTCCACGCTGCATTTTTTCTTAAATTTTTGTAGGGCTAGGCCCTTAGATGGTCCTGACAGTCTTAAGTGTTTACCTAATAGGTCTGGCAGTCTTAAATTTTTATTGTACAAGTGCGTTGTAGTACAGTTTCGTTCCATTTTTTTATGGTAGTCAGACATCTTTTGTCGATTTTTATATGATAAAAAGTACCATGTTTGTCAAGATGTGATTGACAACATATTGGAGGTCTTTTTTCCGTCTTCGCTATTCCCAATGTTATATATGTTGGAATATCAAAAGTATTTCATCGTATATGGTCTTTTAGAATGATATATTTTCTTATGCAATGGTCGAAGGTGGATAAATGCTAGCATTAGTTTGAATGTTTCCTTTAGAAATTTATGCTAGCTAAAATACATTGTCTACTATATTAGTATGTGTGATTTTTATTTTATTGTTGCGCGCTTTGAGAGAACAGGCTTGCCACACTACATTTTTTCCTTAAATGTTTGTACAGGGCTAGGCCCTTAGGTGGTCCTGACAGTCATAAGTGTTTACCTAAGAGGTTAAATGTTTATTGTGAAAATGCGTTGGGATACAGTTTCGTTCTATTTTTTTGATGCTCAAAATCACTGCTTCAATGGTCGATGCTTGTTCACTGCTTGGTTCCATGATTGTTGTTCTTTTTTTATTCAACTTTTCAAAGTTGAGGTCCTACAGTTACAGTTGGACATCTTCGTGGTTGTTCACTGGTTTTTTTTTCTTCAACTTTGAAAGCTGTTGGACCTATTATTGTGGTTTCCATTTTTGGGGTTTGACCTCTTTCCATCCCTCGTTGACGGGTAAGTTTCCCTGTTGTTGTTTTTCAATGGTGGGGGTCCCTACCTCCAAATTCTATTGTAGACCATCTTTGTCCGTGCTCTTAATTTTTGTTCTTGGAAACCATGTGTCTTCATATGTTGGTTGGGATGTTCATAGGTATTTGGAAAATTGCAATGCGAAAGGGTTCTCAAAAAGTAGTTCGAAACTATTAGAAGAGGGAACCATCGGGCGGGGTGTAGACACAGGGAATGCTTTTATTCTGTGGGTCAAAAAACTACGCCCACCTGTTGTCTTTCTACCGAGTAAATTTATGGTGTTATTTATTTGCGTTGTTTCTTTTGTTTGGTACCCAGTTTAGGGCTTGTAGTTTTCCTATTTTTATTTCCTTTTCTTTTTGGGTGCTATTATTTTTTTTCATCCCTTTTCTCTATTTTCAGACAAAGTGAAAGTATCTAACAAACAGGTTCAAAATCAGAGTTGAGAAGATGGAAGAAGTAATAGATGTTGAGTCATATGAAATAGATACACAGTCCATTATACATGGAAACATTGACGTGGCTTTGCATAGAAATGGCCTCTTTATATTATATACATTCTCGTATACTACAGGAGATTCCCTTTTCAATACATTCCAGGTTTTGTCGCATTTCCGATATTCATCGACCGAGCTGCGCAATGGATTGATAGATTATTTCTTGGCCTGTTTAAAAAATGGCAACGTGGAGGCATTGAAATCCTATGAATACGAACTGGAATCTGATTTTATTCGATAGTTGCATGGAATACATGATGTCGCTACGTATTTTTCAAAGATGCGGTTGTCTGCATCTCTAGATCTTCCTGCAGATGAGAGGGGACTTTGGGGAGACACATTTTGTATACGGTGGATGTCTAAATGGATCAATATATCAGTTGGAATATGGTCATTGACAAGAAAAAAAAGATATCTACTCTTCAACAAAGCTGCCTCTGACAATCCATATTGCATCTTGTTCCATGATGCCAATGTTGTCAGTGGTCATTATGAACCACTCCTGTACAGAAAAATGTTCATATACAATGTTGAAGTACCTCATATTTACTTGTCCCTCTTTTGCAAAGACCTTGAATCACAGTGGGAACGAATTATGCATCGCATAGATTGCCATGGTTTACAGCTGGCAACAAATGTTGTGTCTAACTGTGGAGATAGTTTGTTTAATGCAATTTTTTGTTTGGTAGCAACGGAGTTTTATGTGAAGTCGTTGCATCTTTACACCGTGAAGTCCTTTTGCAATGCAATTGTAGGCGGTAGCCAACAGGCTTTTAGGTGCTTGCATCAACACCTTTTTCCATATCTCCTGGAAAATATATCGGCAGTTGGAACTTGGCAGGAATACCTTGTAAACATGGCGCTTCCATATGAAAAAAGGATTGTGGAGGGTTGCAGATTCTATTTTCAATGCATGTCTATGATATTCAGAGTAAATATCTAGGTTTGGTCAGCGTTTCCAGATGGCACTGTCCATTCCTGGTTTAATGATTCAAATTACGATCGAACATTTGACATCCTCTCGTTGAAAATAGATACAATGCATATCCATTATGAACCTTTGCTTCAACATATCGGTGGTTCAGGGTTGGATGTCCATGTCACCCAAACCGCATCGAATCTACATAGGTACGACATGTTTTTTAATGAGAATGAAACTCTTGCCAGGTGCGATATTTCCATAGAGGGCTTGAACAAAAACATGATGCATGAAATTCATCATAGTTGTGATGAGCCCATATAGGGCTTAAACACAAAACATAGATTAATTTATCACAACTTGAAAAAAACTATGCGGCAAATTCGTCCCAGTTGTGATGAGGCCACACAGGCCTTGAACAAAAAATGTAGACTAGGTTATCAAAACCTGGGTCAGAGTGAAATTCATCCCAATTTACATCAGATCATCGTGCCCTTAGGCAAGAAACGTAGAGAAAGTTACCACAACTTGAAAAAGTTCATGCGCGAGAGAAAGAAATACATTTACATGCTTCCTATTAGAGAGAAAGCCACATATCATAATCTAAAGAAACTTGTTCATGCAAAAAACAACAGAAACATGTGTGGTCAAATATCCCATAATGGTCATGCAACCATCACATTTTGTGGGCTAGAAGCAACACCATGGACTACTCGCAATGAAAACTAGGAAACAATTTCTACCCATACTTCCCTGGGAAAGAAAAATGCAAGACAGACATACATGAAACAAATTAAAGATACTCCTTCCATTGCATGTGCAATTTGTGAGAAACTAAATTTCTCAAAAAACAAGAAGTGTTTCATGGTTGCTTTGCAAGAAGAATACCTCCAGTTGACAGTGCACGATAAAGCATTTTCTAGTGGAAAAATTTGTCTTCCATGCAAACGGTCGCTTGAAAATGGAAAAATGCCACAGTTTGCAACCCTTGACCAAATAAGATGTAATGCACCACTACCAGATGTAAGTGTGCTTAAGGAACTTGAGGAGAGACTTGTCTCTCTCCAAATTACATTTTCTCAAATCAGGCCTTGGGGCTATAAACGACTCTAGATGGGCTGAACAAGATCAATTATTAATGTGCTTGTTCAACTAGATGTTGTGCAAAGAGCCTTTCCACAATTCATTAACAATACAATGATAATTGTCGTGGCTCTGAAAAGACACTTGCGATACAAAAATGGTTATTAGACAGGAAAAGTGTGCGTGCATGTTCTTATGAAATCATTAAAAGAATTATGTTTGAGGGGTACAAAGCACAAAACATTCGTATAAATGACAACTGGAACAATGTTCTTACAGAAGAGGATGGCAACTCTGCAGACACTTTCAAAAATCCTAGTGAATTTGATACAAGTGATGAATCAGAGAATGAAATGCCTATTGAGACATTGGTGCATGGATTCACTGATTCACGGTGCATTCATGATTTGCAAGACAAGATTATTGAAATTGCACCTGCTGAGGGGCAACGTCCACTTGGAATATTCAAGGACAAATTCGTTGAGGAAATGAACTTTCCAACACTCTTCTATGGAGATGCACATGGCACTGATATCACAGAACAATTCAGTTATCATAAAATAGTCCAATGGGAGTTGCTACATTCAAGTGGTTGCTTCTCCTGTCACCTAACAAACTTGTTTTTCAAAACAATGCGCATAGTAATAGAGCAAGTTCTCTCCTGCATGTGGGTCTGAATAAGAAAAGGCCAGTTACAAGGAAGAAATGTGTTGGCCAAGGACGTGAAGTACAAAGTAAACTTGGAAAAAAATTTAAAATCTGATATTGGGTACATAGATTTAAAAAACATTTGTACCTTTCCTGACTATTTGCAACAAAACAAAAAAAAATAAAAAATTCAATGATCCGGAAATCGGGCTTGCCAACATTTTTTCGTCACGTTTACAAGTGCAGAGCATTACTGGGATCTATTGGTAGCTATCGTATCTCACTTGCATAGGAAGAGGAAACGTGAAAAAGAAACTGGTGCCCTAGAAAATAATGGCATTGACTACCTCATAAGAAAAGACCTAGTAACATGTACTCCCTACTATAGACATAGAATAAATGATTTGAGACAATTGATATGCCACGATGAAATGTTTTTCGAAAAAATATCGAACTACTTTCTTGTAACCGAGTTTCAGAATAGGGAAAATGAGCATGACCACTCACTGTTATGTATAGAGGGTGCACCAGTTTATGGAGCTAATAACAATTCAGAAATTGAACAGTTTGTGGATAAATACATAACATGCAACACAGATCATTTGGATCTAGAACTTTCCAAAGTCCATAGACATTACCATAAAATAAGTTGTAGAAAATGAAAAAACTCACATTGCATATACAAGTTTCTTGTGCTTCTAATGAGAGCTACAAGAATCATATAGCCACTTAGTTTAGAGGACAATTTTGTTCTTGAGAAATCTAAATCGTTTTTCGCATTTCTAGAAAAAGGACAATTTGATGAGATGATGAGCTTTGATGCCTTCTTGACAGAGGTAAATCTATCAGAAGATGAGTACATCCAAGCCATACAATGTACGCTTAGGCAACCAACAATTTTCCTCAAACAAAATCTTTCCCATATTTGGAACAACAGTTTCTCCAAGGACATGCCAGTTATGTGGAAAGCAAATACATATGTGCAGTACGTGCTCAATGCATATGTTGCAACATCTTACTGTACTTCGTATATGAAAAAGGTTGAAAAATTTATGACAAGTGCATTCAGAAGAATACACAAAGAATATGAAAGAAGTCATATTGATGTGATACAAATGATACACACACTTGGCAATACATTGCTTAGTATTCAAATTTTTGCTCATCAAGCAGTTCACATTTCACTTTCCCTACCCCTCACTCGTAGTTCAAGAAAATGTGTGTTCATAAACACATATGCACTTGAAAAATGCACATTTGTCCTTAAACCATCGGTTTTGCTACAACAAGAGATTGACAATTCAGAAGACGTGCTATGTCTCTCTATTGTTGATTATTACCTCCATCGTCCATCTCCTATTAGGCATATATGCTTAGCATAATTCGTATTGCATTACAAAGAAAATGGTGAACCCATATCAAAAAGAAAAAAACTCTCTGTCATACAGTTTGTCAAATACAATAAACATTGTGACTATGAAAACTATTGTAGATAAAAATTGTTATTGTACATTTTGGTCCGTGAAAATGAAGAGACATTAAAACATAACTTCCCTACATAGGAGGTTGCGTATGTTGTGTCTGAGACTATAGTGCACATCAATGAATCTAGATTTACCTACAATCTTAATCTAACATGGGGTGATCTAAAAGTTGCAGTTAATGACCTAGAAAACCCTGATGACCATGATCAGACATTCACAAACCGAAAAACAACCATAACTCCTTCTGAGTCCGATGACTTGCAAGTGGATTTGCTTCGTCCTCTAGCAGGTGGAAGTGAAAAACGTATCAATCTTGGTTTTCAAGTCAAAAAACATCCTTTCCTAATTGAAAATAATGAATACCACAGAATAATACGTCTATTGAATCACAGACAACAAACAATTCTAAAGGATGTTGCTCTTAAAAAATGCTTGAACATGGATAGTCTTGTGCACTTGTTCCTCATAGGTGGAGCAGGAGCAGGGAAGACATTCATAGCGAAAGCACTGTTCCAAATTCTTATACGAATCTACGATTCAAGCAATTCGTTTGATCCCATGAAAACAAAGGGCCTAATAGTTGCATACACAGGAAAAGTTGCATATAATGCAGGTGGAACAATGGTCCACTCTGCATTTTTTATGCCTTTTAACAAGTAACAGTTTCTTCCACTTAGCAAGGAAATGTTGGATACATTGTCTAAGATTTATGAGGAACTCCAGCTTATCTTTATAAATGAAGCATCTTTGATTGGCAGTCGGTTCTTGTATTCCATTGACAACTGACTAAGAAGCATAAAACATGTGCACACGAAATACTTTGGAAACATTGACATGATTTTTTGTGGGGATCTTTATCAGGCACTGCCCATCCAATATTCTTTGATATTTGAACAAGCTACTGTTAACATGGAAAGAATGACCCATGACTTTTGGAAAGACAATATTAAATTCTTTGAGTTGCATACTACAATGCGGAAGACACATGAAACATTAATTGCAATTCTGAATAGAATGCGAACAAATAGCCAAACATATGATGACTTAACATATATCAATTCCAGGTGCTTGCGACCTGCACCAATAGACCCTACATTCCCTTACCTGTTTTACAGAAATAAAGATGTTGCAATGCATAACAACCACATGCTATCGACCAAGCCTAGTGATGATATCATCGTCAACTCAATTAACTTGGAAGAAGACAACCATGTAAATGTGCCACGTCATGAACATACAGTCACTTTACCTTCTCAACTTGTCCTCAAATTAGAAATGTTGGTTGAAATATATGCTTGTAACTATGATTCACAGGATGGCTTGGTCAATGGTGCAGATGGAATACTCAAAGGCTATACGAAAACAAAAAAACTTGATGTCCTTTGGATTAAGTTCCATGAACTGCATATAGGCAAGTGACAAGAAAACAAGTTGTCTTTTATATATACTTCAAACACTAGAAGCGATTGGACCCCTGTTTTGCGAATATCAAAGCCAATATCGACAATACCAAAGACAGGTCGACTGAAGATTCAAAAACAATTTATGATTAAACTTGCATGTGCATGTACAATCCACATATCACAAGGACTATGTTAAGAACCAAATACCTGAATACAAAATATCACAATAGATATAGAAGAACAATATAAAAAAACACAACTTTATTATAGAAACCCTTGAGGTAGGGTAACACCATACATTAATCCTTATGGAAGGATAAAACTCCTCAAGCAATCCTTGCTTGTACAATCACAATATTCTTCACTATGTTTCA
>JASDQU010737800.1:85113-160550 GCA_032191745.1 Picea mariana | reverse complement strand
ACAAACAAATTCATCTGTATTGATTATGTCACTTAACACACACAACTTAAATTCACATATGGATGATATACTAAATGACTATGATACAATGCAATCCAATATTTTGTGCTTGCAAGAAATAGATATGGAATTATGCATGCAGGACAAACAATTCACAAATCACAATTGCATATCAAGTTACATTAGACATGGGTGATGATACTGGTGAAAAAACATGTACCAATTTTGAACCATATACATATCGAAGAAAATAATGTTGAAGTTGTGATTGCAAAAAATTTCTTCCATGGAACAAAACTTACAATTTTAAATTTGTATGTTGCTCCCCATGCAACATTCTCCAACATAGTAGATGTTATTTCTAATGCATTGGCCCATTTCCATGTGAATAGTCCCATTGTACTTGTAGGAGACTTCAATATTGACATGCTACAAAATAATGACAGAACAAAAGAATTGGAAAACTACATGTACAAATACAGTCTCCGCTTTCTTTTGAACAACACAAGCCATGTGCAGAATGCACTTATTGACCATGTCTGGTCGAATGTACCCATTCCTCAATACAATATATTTATCTTGGACACATATTGGTTTGATCATGATACAATTGGTATTGCACTTGAATTATGAGATATACATCAAACATATTGCAAAGTGATATTTCTATGTTTCAAAGCATATTTGTATAGTTTGTTGCAAAAAAAAACAAAAAATAAATAAAAAGAAAAAAAAACAGTTATCCAACTTCTTGGTTTTCTGTGAATTCTACACATACTGTTCAATATACATTATGAAAAAAAGGAAAAAAAAAAGGTACATCTTTCTAAAAACAATTTGTTTCTCTATTCAACTTATTTTATGTTTTTTAATATTTGTACATAGTACTCACCTTTTTCCTTTACATGTTAAGTTATGTTCATATTCCTTTTGATTTGTGCTTTTGTTCATAGAAACAAATAGGATAGCTGCATGCCACAAAGAACTCTTAACCAGAGATGTAGCTCACCAACCTGCAGGCCCATCATCCAACATAAATACTATGCTAAACCAACGAGCCCACAAGTCAGGTTGTCATTTTTTATATCTTCCGACTATGGATGTTGTTTGCAGGACACAGAACATTAGAGGCCCAATTTATAGCCCGCTAGACCGCAAGTGCATGCTCCAACTAACTGGTTAAGTATGGAATGAGGTATCTATGCATATTTTGTATGTATTGGTCCACAAATCCTCTTATCAATTTGTATATCACCGAGTTTTGGATGCTATTATTAGGGAACAAAAGAATAGAGACCCATTTTTTACCCCAACAGATAGAGAACCCGTGATGCAAAAAAGTGTACATACTATATAAAATCTCAGCCACCCCACAAGTCTTCTTGTTAGTTTGTATTTTGTGGAATTTTGTGTGCTATTTGTAAGACACGAAACAATAGAGACCTATTTTTTGAGCCTTCTATCCCGAGAACTCGCAATCTAGAAAGTGGCCAAATATGGAATGCGATATCCGTACATGCTCTTTAAAATCTCATGTCCATACTTTATAAAGGTACAAATTTATTTTTTCCTGGTTTCTAGACATATTGATTTGGTCACCACACAGTTCGTGTTCCACATGAATTATGAAATATGCACTATGAGTCGCACCAAGCCCTTCAGTTTCCTTATCCAATTTTATGGCTGCGGTTTCCCCTCTACACGTTATCAAAATCTGTCCATGTTCCATACTAAACAGTTTTCCGTTTACTATGCCTGTATTTTTTGAACTTGTTTTCAGTTGTGTTTTTTTATTTTATTGTTTTGCACTTAGAGAACGCCAACCCACAGGTCCTCCATTGAACATAAATACTATGCTGAGCCAGCGAGCTCGCAAGTCTGCTTGACAGTTTCTATATCCCCCAACTATGGATGTTGTTTGTAGCACACAAAACATTAGAAGCCCAATTTACAACTTACCAGACCACAAGTCTGCGATCGAACTAACTGGCTAAGTATGGAATAAGGGATCTATGCATATTTTGTATGTATTGGTCCGCAAATTCGCTTGTCAATTTGTATATCACTGATTTGTGGATGTTATTTTTAGTGAATGGAACAATAAAGGCTTGTTTTTTACCTCGGCAGACCGAGAATCCACGATCCAAAAAAGTGTACATACTCTATGAAATATCATCCACCCCGCAAAGGCGCTTGTCAATTTGTATTTCATGGAAGTCTATGTGCTATTTGTAGGATATGGAACAATAGAGGCATATTTTTTGAGGCTGCTAGTCTGAGTTTTTGCGATCCAGAAAGTGGGAAAGTATGAAATGCGATATCCATGCATACTCTGTAAAATCCCATGTCTATACTTTATAAAGGTACATATTTATTTTTCCCTGGTTTCTACACATACTGATCTAGTCACCACACAATTTTTGTTCCACATGAATTATGATATATGCACTGTGAGTCTGATTGAGCCCTTTAGTTTCCTCAGCCAATTTTATGGCTGCGGGCTACCCTCTACGTGCTATCAAACTCTCATTCCCCGTGTTCCGAGTGTGCATCTTACATCCAATATTTGGTAGTCCATGTCTATGCTCGTGGGTTCCCAGATGTCGTAGTGGAACATTGCATGTCCATCTAATCTTATGCCCGAGACTTCGGTGATCTGCAATTGGACCTGGGATGGAAGCTTGCAACTCCTTTGCTAATTTTCTTTAATTAAATTGTACACTATCAATATTCATTATTAGTAATTTAGTACTTGAAACTAATGTTGGCTATAATACAAGCCACTTAGCCTCCAACTCTGCTTGTCAATTTGTATATCGCCCAACTATGGGTGCTATTTGTAGGACACGGAACATTAAAGGCCCAACTTACAGCCCGCAAGTCCACAATCCGACTAACTGGATAAGTATGGAATAAAGGATCTTTGCATATTTGGTATGTATTGATCATTTCTAGGAACCCTCCAACCCTGGAGTCTATGTGTCAATTTGTATATCATGGAAATCACTAAAAGTAGAATGTTGAGTCGACTAGCGCACAAATCTTCTTGTCATTTTGTATATCGCAGACGCCCGAAACTTTGGTAATCTACAATTGAAACCAGACTCGAACCTTGTGACTCATTTCATAATTTTTTTTAATTAAATTATTCATATTTTAGTAATTGAAAATTGCCATCCTGGGCCCCCCAGCCCTACAGTTCGTCTGTCAGTTTGTATATTGAGGAACTATAATCGGGCAACTCTGGGTACTATTTACAAGATATAGAACAATAGAGGCCCACTTTTCATCCCGCCAACCCGAGAACCTGTGATCCAAAGACTGTACATGTTTCCCTTCGCTATGCTCCTTGGAAGCCTGCAGAAAATCACAGTTTCCATACTTACCCAGTTTCTTGAAAATTTTCAAATATACAAACCCTCTGCTGAGATGAAACATCATGCCCTCTTATGTTTTACGCATTTTGCAACTCGCCTGTCCTCGCTATCGCCTGTAAAATTATTTTGAAGGTTGTCCAACCTCTTTTCAGACTTTCCCATTACTTCCTTCCTTGCTCTTCCCCATCTCTGTCACCTTCACACATGTCCATATTAAGAAGTAATATATATATANATGTTTTGTTTCTAAATCTTTAATGCTAACTGGTCTTCATGCAGGCACCGTCTAAATTGTCATTGATGGGCACAAGGCTCGAGAAGTTCTGCCATTAATGCAATATTTGCAGATGCTTTTGCTATCACTTCCCACTGTTAATTTCAAAAACCATGAAATGTCATTCACACGCCGTCAGCTTCATTCCTTCATGAAACCTCCAATCCTTAAATGTTCTTCGTCGTAACTGCCACCTTCCATCTTATAAGTATGCAATAACTAAGCTTTACTTCTACCATCTCACCATACAACATGCATAGGCATTGCCATTAAAGAAGGAAGAGCTCGGGGAGATTTTACATTTGCATGCATTGAACCAACATTTTCGGCAGGTTATATTGCACCCTCCATTTCTTCATTTCAGGCAGCCTCTGGAGCAAACTGACATTTTTATAAACTACTGGCGGAAGTTCCACAACAGCTCTATATAGATACACTGAATATCTTCATGCCTGAGTTCCAGAAATTAATAGTCCATCATAAATTTGATAGTTCTGGCAAGATTTCGTTGTAGGAAAAGGGAAAAAGAATTGTAGGGGAGGCGAACCAACCCGAAATTTAGGGTGAAAACATGGATCTTGACACTAATCTGGATAGCATATTCTACAACCTTGATCATCCCAGAGAACCAATTTAACATGGATACCCAATGGACATAGTTGATACCAAATTTTTTTAGGAAGATGAATCCTTCGTATTCCAGAGTGTTGTTTTTGAAAGCGAATAAAAAAGATTAATTATTGAAAAAAAAGATGTCAAAAATAAGAAAAGAAAACATCGTTCAGAACTTGACCTTGATAATATGCAGGCATCCAAAATCTCTCAACTTTACATGGCAACCAAAGATGCTCTTCATGACTACGTTCGAGTCATTGAGGCCGAGAATGCCAAACTAAAGGACCAGATTTAGGAATTAGAGGAAGATTTGTTTCCTATGCCATTGCTTGGAAGTCCTTTGGCAATAGCCATACCTTTGACTCCCTGCACCCCTGCAGCAAATCTAAAAGGCTCCTCTAACTTCCTCGCCTCCTGTAGAAGATATGTGGAGAAAAATATCAACAAAAGAATGGAACTGATTACTAAGGCCTAGGAAACATCGCAAAATATGGATTCGGTGGGAAGCAAGGCACATAACTTGCTCCAAATTATGCAGATGGATTTTAAAAATGAAGAAACTTTCTATTTGCACACGATCATCCATTTTTCCGTTCATGTCAACAATATGCCAGAAATGACAAGAAGACAACATGGTCTCCCGTCCACAAAACGACCCATTCAATTAGAAGCATGTTGGAAAGAAAAGGTGAAGAACCTATATCTCATCGTCCAGTCATGTAAGCAAACAACATCAAAGAAGGAAACATTAGTCACAAAGATGGCAAAAATAGACTTAGTCGAAAGGACAAATGACTTCCAGGACCCCAACTTAATCGTCAACTCATTGGCATTAACCAAGAAATATTTCGATAAACAACTTGATAATTTTAAGGCCTTATCTCTAGAAACATTTTACAGGATTATTGAATATCATGAGGAAGATGTGGACAACTGGATAGTCCGCTATTCGGTGAAGAATGGAGACATTCATCAATTTCTGTGTAATTTTTCTATTGATCTAACTGAATTAGAAAAAGAACTTTTCAGCATTAAAATCCGAAATGACATCAATGTCGCCCCCTTGAGAAGCTATATTGAAGAGAACTTGAAGTGGGTCCCTGAAAAAATCCAACAACAAAATGCATCAGCAAACAAATAGAAAAATTCCTTCTTGGAACATTCCTATACACCCTTTGTTTATTAGTCTAGTTATTCAAGCGGGTTGCCCACAGAAATCAATAGGAATATGCATCAACAAACAAATACCAAAATTACTTATATGTACCATGCCTGTAAGTGTATAGACATAGTCCTTTCTTCATCAATCCAGTTATTCCACCTTTTCTGAATATAAATCTATAACCAATGACTGGTATCTTCCCATTTCTACTTTTCAGGTATTACACTCTATCATGTCCCACTTCTTCTTTCCAGTACTATTTCTTGTACATATTTCTCTTACGGTCCGCGGGAGCCCCAATCCCAGTCTATATGACAAACAAATTTAAATTTCCAGGAATATGTAACAAAGTATTATTTTTTTCATATATTCGAAATAAAACTATTCTTTTGTCTATTTATATATTTATGTGTTCCTACACTTTTAACTTCATCTCTGCTGAATGTGAAGACATTTTGTTTATTTTATTTCAATTCTCTTCCTTTCTAATGCATATTTTTCCCTGTCTGGTCATTTTCAAAATTACATATGCGGTAAATCACACTCAAATTTCACATATCATATTTCACACACACACATATATGTCATAAATTTGTCTTCACAACTTTATCTTTGCCACATGTTCTTCATATTGTTTTCCACAGAGGTCGTTACAATTCAAATAGTCCAAAGTCCGCTTGTCAATTTGTATATCGCAGAACTATGGGTGTTCTCTATAGGCCACAAAACAACAGAGGCCCATTTTTCTGCCCACCAGCCCCAGAACCCGTGATGCAACAACTGACTAACTATGGATTTAGGGCTCCATCCATTATGTATCAAATCTCATCCCCATAGTTTATAAGAGGACATATTTCGTATGTATAAAAGTAAATATCTACTTTTTAAAATTATATCTTTGGTCTGTATAATTTATGTTGTCCAGGGACCTTTAATTTCATAAATTTCAATTTCTTCTGTTCAGGAGCCCTTGTTTTAAGGAAAGCTAATTCGGGAATGTTGGTTTTTTTGTGCATTTCTCCACGAAACTATGTAACAGACATTACTACTATTTTTTTTTTTTCTTGTCTGCGACTGTATGTAAAAAACACTACGGGAATGCTAAATTTTTTTGACACAAGGACCTTAAAATTGAATTAGTGCCCAAGTCTGATTGTCAATTTGTATATCGTGGAACTATCAATTCTTTTTTGTAGGCCACAGAACAACAAAAGCCTAATTTTCAGCCCCGCATCCTGAGAACCCACCATCCAAAAACTGGCAAAGTATGGTATGAGGGCTCTGTGCATGCTCTTTAAAATCTCATCCCCATACTGTATAAAACTAGATATTTCATATGTATAAAAATAAATATCTACTTTGTAAAATTACATATTTTGTATGTATAAATTATGCATATTTTCCCCTGCCTGGTCATTTTCAAAATTACATATGCGGTAAATCGGTCACTCAAATTTCACATATCATTTTCACACACACACACACACACACACATGCCTTTCTTTAAATTTACAGGAATATGTAAGACGTTTTATTATTTTTTCTATATAATGTCATAAAATTGTGTTTACTTTATCTTTACAGCCTATCCTTACTGCTTCCCACAGAGGCCCTTACAATTCAAATATCCTGAACTTCACTTGTCAATTTGTATATCACAGAATTCTGGATATTCTTTGTAGGCCATAGAACAACAAAGGCCCATTTTCCAGCCCGCCAGCCCGAGAACCCGTGATGCAAAAACTATATATATTTCTTTAAATTTACAGGAATATCTAAGATGTTTTATTATTTTTTCTATATCAATGTCATAAAATTGTGTTCACTACTTTATCTTTACCACCTGTCCTTCTTACTGATTGGCATAGAGGCCCTTGCAATTCAAATAGTCAGAACATTGCTTGTCAATTTGTATATCGCAAAACTATGGGTATTCTTTGTAGGCCACAGAACAACAAAGACCAATTTTTCAGCTCGCCAGCCCGAGAAACCGCGATGCAAAAACTAGCTAAGTATGGATTCAGGACTCCGTGCATGATCTATAAAATATCATCCCCATACTCTATAAAAGTACATATTTCATATGTATAAAAGTAAATATATGCTTTATAAAATTTCATCTTTGGTATGTATAGCTTATGTTGTCCATGAACCTTTAATTTCATAAATTTCAATTTCTTTTGTCGAGGAACCCTTGTTTTAAGAAAAACTATTTCGGGAATGCTATTTTTTTTTTTCTCTTCTCCACGAACCTATATGACAGACGTTACTACTATTTTTTTGTGTGTTTTGTCCACAAGCATATGTAAAACATATGTAAAGAATACTATTTTGGGAATGCTAAATTTTTTTAACACGATGCCCTTAAAATTCTAATAGTCCAGAAGTCCAATTGTTAGTTTGTATATCGCGGAACTATCGGTGCTTTTTGTAGGGAATGGAAGACCAAAATCTCAATTTTCAACCCTACATCCTGAGAACTCGCCATAAAAAACTAACTAAGTATGGAATGCTAATTTTTTTTGTGTTTTTTGTCAACAAACCTATGTAACAGACATTACCACTATTTTTTCATCTTTTTTCCCATGAACCCATGTACTTCAACTTCCTGCCCATGTGTCTGTACTCCATCGCATTTATTCCCTTTTCTACGGATGGAGTGCTAGTAGAGCACACACGTCGAGTGGATCAACCATGAGTGATCCTCCGTGGAGCCGACCATGTGATGACCACATGCCAGTCCATCCCACCTGCCTCATGACATTAATTTCAACTCACTCGAGGCAGGCCACCATTACTCTCAGTGCACCCTGCTCCACCTTCGCATCCTTTTGATGGACCAACACCCTCACTCAGCCTTTACTCTGCGCGTGTAGCCATTTATGGAACCTCACTAGCTCCCTGGCCTATTTCAATTTCTCTAGTAGCTTTAGATGGCTCATTCATTCCTGTTTTTTCTTCTCAGAGATCGACCTCCTGCCTAGCCTTTCCCTGCTTTTATTTTTTCCTCTCCTTCTTTGTTCCTGGTGCATTTTCGCTCTCCCACTATCCTGGAGATTCCCTGACTATGAGAGAAGTCGAAATGTGGGTCAGCCTGGCAGCCAAACCGACCCCGCCTGGGCCTCCATCCTCCGCCTCCTCCCTCCCTATTATCCTCCTCCTCTTCGGCCACCTCGTCCTCCTCCCTAGCGTAGTCGACTCACATTCCCGCTTCTCTCCTGCCCCTTGCTGCATCCCTTGCCAACAAAATGGAGGGGCCTGACTGCTCAGGGGCCTCACTAGACTATAACCCATGACCTTTAGACAATTCGGCCTCTGTTTCACACCCAAGCCTTTTGGCTCCTCCCAACTCTCCAACCACCTAGTCCCTTTAGGACCATCCTTACAATGCCCAATTTCAGATGGATGGTCTGGAAGCCAGTCAAAATTCGCAATGACAACCCCAATCTCGAGCTGGTTCCAACACTAACCTAGAATGTGAGTGGAAAACATGCCTTGCACTGGTGTAAAGCCTAGTATTCGACCTGCGTTGGGACATGGACGACCTTCGGTTTTTCCTAGAGACCTTAGAAGCGAAATCCTCTCAACTCCTCCAATTGTTCTCCGCGTTACAGGGTTCTCATCACCTCCCAACAGAGGCAGCCCAAGCAACAACAACCCAACTAGAGGCAACCTTGGCACCAGTGTTGGCACTGGAAACTTTGGTCCACGCAGAGGCAGACAGTGAGGAATAGAGGTTTCCATCATGGTCGCATGACGTCCAGAAGGAAGAGCGCGTGCCATCACAGACAGAGGATGCCATGCAACTAGAACGGACACCTGTCGAGGAGGAGTCGCCTCCTCCTAGGGACACAACATTTGGTGCCTTTTTCATGGCCGCGTCGCCGCACTACAACCCATACCGGTGATCTGCCTGTTTTTTGTGTGTTGTTTTTTCATGAGTATAGAGACCTTTCATGCATTTTTCCATGGTCATTATAGTTATGTTGTCTACACTTTCCAGAGTTGTAACGACTACCGTTAGGGGCCAGAATTTTAAACTCTTTTTGCGTCAGTAACAGTCTACACTTCAGTTATGAAGTGGTTCGACTGCCTGAGTTGGTTTTCCCTCACGACAACTCAGTATTTACAGCTTGAAACCATGGAAATTCTCTGTAGTCTTTCATTTTGACAAACTTTTATACAATCTTACTTATAAAAAAATAATATTGAATAAAATTTAAATAATTGTTTATACTATTCATTAAGTAAAAAATGTTATAGCATTATATAAATTACTATAAATCTTCATACACTGTTATAATATTCTATAAATTACTCAGTGTCATGTATATGACGGAATTGTTGGGTGAAAAATGTATATGACGGAAGTGTTTGGTGCAAAATGTATACCACGGAACATGGACATGAAAAGTGTGAACCCGCCACTTCGTAGTTGTTTGGTGAAAAATGTATCAAGTGTTATAGCATTATATAAATTACTATAAATCTTAGTACAATGTTCAATATTCTATAAATTATTGTCTCATGTATATGACGAAATTGTTGGGTGCAAAATGTATATGATGGAAGTGATGGGTGCAAAATGTATTTCACGGAACTTGCTGGCCATAAAAATTGAAAAATGTGAACACGTGACTCCGTCAACCCGTCACTCTGTAATTGTTGGGTTACATTAATTATGTATTAAATATTTCGTATACTATCAAACTTAGATCCTAGAAACCTTCGTTCATGTACGAGACATTAATAATTTTTGATAAATTTCAAATAAAACTAATTAGAGAATACTAAATTCTGCATGAATACCACATGTACTGCAACTTGCAACCCACATGTTTACTCTCCTTCCATCCTGTTAGAGACTACGCTTCCATGCATCACTTGTTGAACAAGTATGTGAAGTGGATAACTCATTGAATTCATAACATTATCTTAGCTATCAATTCTGCTCCCCATAAAATTATAGGATCAAAGCCAAAACCACCCGTTTGGATTTTGGATAGCAGCTACAATCCCAATCCCAATCCCGGAGCATTAGTTGAATTCTGGTATCTTTCGATTTCACAGACATCCCAATCCCAATCCCGGAGCATTAGTTGAATTCTGGTATCTTTCGATTTCACAGACAACGTCCCGCGTTCATATTCGTGCTGCATGAAAATATGTACCCAATACGAAAATATGTCTTTTCCGAACCCGCAGTCAATTCAAAGCTTACATTTTATTTCAACGCAACATTTCCTTTCAACGCTTGCATTTTAGTTAAATCATTTAGATCATTTAGAGTTTAATGTTGGGTGCGGAAGGTGAATGCCCATGGTAAAAAATCATGTAGTGGGTTGTATATATGTGTAGTTAGACATATTCTCATATATTCAACGTTGCATATATTACTCATAATTACAGAGAATACCATGCAGCTTGATGTATATCAATGCTCAGTGCAACCAACACATGGGACAAGTTTCATAGTAAGTACAAACACCTGTTTTATGTTATTATATTAATAATAATAATGCTTCATTAGATTCTGGTTAGGACACAATGTTAATGTTGTTCTCAGCACGATCCATAGCGAATGTCCCATTTTTCTTGTTGAAAGAACTCAAGTTGAGATTATAACTCCTTACTCAAGTTGAGATTAGAACTCCTTGCACCACAGGCGTAGAGATTAACTTATCCAATAATAGAGTGCATGATTTTTTGGATTATTATCAGATCAGTGAAATGCTTTTGTTAATATTTTTTAAAGCAAAACGACCTTACAATATGTGGGTTCCAGATTAAGGGTCAATTATAATACATCACGATCATATTCTATTAACATCAATAACATGAATAAGAAAGAAAACCAAAAAAATATTATACTCGATTAACATGATTAAGAGGAAAACCAAAAAAATATTGATTAAGAAAGAAAGCCAAAAAAATATTATACTCACATGATTAAGAAGAAAACCAAAAAAAATTAATAAGATTAGGTAGAACAATATAAGAGTACGGGGTAGGCGATCTTATAATTAAATTTTTTCGATTCTTACCATTTTTTAACTTTTAAAATTTTTTTCTTAACAATTAAATAAGATTGAAAAAATAAAAAATAAAAGTGTTTTAGAATGTACAATTAAATAAGATTAAAAAAATAAAAATAAAAGTGTTTCAGAAATATTTTGTGCAATACTCACACTAAGATCTTTGAGTCCTTATCTTGAAAACCCATGGTTATGATTTTTGGTTCATCTCTCAAATATCCTAAATCATGTTGTGTAGTTGCAACATTTTTTGGTTTAGTTTTGTTGTTGAATGTTTTGGGTCTCATTTCAGGATGAAGTCTCCAACAATTGTCTTAATCATGGCCATCTTTTGAACACTGTTTACATGAGAGTTTCTCTCCCGCTTTCAGTCAGGCATTCTTCTTTCCATTTCCTTTGAATTTTCTCTTTCCCTCTTGAGGAGCATTCTTCCCTCTTTCTTCCAAATGAGTTGCATGTACACAAACTTCATCTAGATTTGTAGGGTTAAACATGAGAATTGAGTTTCTCAAATAACTATGCAATCCTCCGATGTATTTGAGTAAAGTTTCTAGAGAAGATAAATCTATACCCAAAATCAAAGCTCTTTTTCTAAATTCTTGAGTGTAGGTTTGCACACTTTTCCCCTTATCTTGCATAAAAAATTTCCAATGCATGATAGCTTTCTGCATGTATGCTAATGGATAAAATTGTCTTTAATTGCAACAATAAAATCATTCAAAGAGGATAAAACTTTACCATACTTCTTCATGTCCTCTTAAGTTTTCGTTTCCCACCAAATGAGTGTTGCACTTTCCAATCTAAGAGAAGCAAGTTGAATCTTAGTTTCATCATCTTGGATTCTTTGTATCATATTATACACTTCAATTTGACGAATCCAATTATCCAATTTCTCAGCATTTACCTATCTATTGTACATAATAATTCAAACTTAATATCAAGCTTAAGCAAAGGAGTTTGTGGAAGAATTTTTCCATGTTCTTTTGGAGAATTTGGAGGTGGTTGTGAAATAGTAGAAGAAGTGGAAGATGGAGGTGAATTAGGTGGAGTATCACCATTCCCTCCATTTCCTTTTGGAGTTTTATCACCACTATGTTCATTACCTATTGGAGGATTTGAGCTTTCACCTTGCAGCCTTGCATTCATTTCTTCAAATAAAACTTTCACAATTTATGTCATATCATAAAAGGATTTTCTGAAAGTTTCATCTTCTGAAGTAGGGATTTCATGACTCTCCTCATGAGCCATACTTGGTGAATGCTTCCTTGAAGCTTGAGGTGAATGTATTTTTCTCCTTCTTGAAAGTTGAGAACTTGGCTCTACAAGTTGACATTTTCCTCTTGTGAGCTTCACCCTTGTAAGCATAAAAAAATGAAACACTTGCAAATAGCAAACCTTCATAAACATTTTCTATGATACCAAATTGATTTGAAAATGAAAAAGGTTTGTGTATACTAATTTTGCAAATGGAAAATGTATGTGTCTTAGGAAATTGGATCAAGTTGCAAGAACATAAAATTAATGAGTTTTTACTTAAAATGCACATCATAAATAGACATAAACAATCATCAAATGTAAGCACATAACACAACAAAATGATAAAGGAGTTCACCCCTCTCTTGGGCTACATCTCCTGGTCCACCTTCCCATGGATCATTTTCATTATATGCTCAAATTTTTAAAATCAGTTCTTTACAATTCTTAGAAAGCAAAATATATGGCTCCAATGGCTCCAGAATGTCCAAAATCCCTAGTTGGGCTCTTCCTGCACCTGGTTTGGCCAAAAAATGAAAAAAATGAACTTCCTAACAGTTTTTCCCAATAACTTGTTGTACCTTCTCTCCAAAATGCACCTTTGTGTGAATGAATCCATCTCTGTGTGTTTTCTCGTCCTTAAACCCAACACCACCCATAATTCTGCAATTCGAGCAAATTTGTCACACCGTTAGGGTGGATAATGCCTTTCTTCATGGAGGTTGTGGTCGCATGGCTCCATGTGTCCAAGCGTTGACCTATAAATTCGCACTTATCGATCACACTGTTGGAAACCCTGCATGATCAGTCATTTGGAAAGTATGGTTTATAGTGTGATCAAGGGTTGGGGCTAAGCCCCGACCCTTTTCCGCCTGGAATAAACCATAATGCAACTTTAAATATTTGTTTTAGACTATAGGGTTAAGAACTACCATTAGGTGGGATGGTAGCCTGGCCTTTGCAAAGTCTTACCCACACCTGGAGGTCACATGTTCAACCCCTATGGATCCCATACCAAATTTTACACCACAAAAAGGGGGTGCCATGTGGCGACCCTTGGCTGGGACACGTGGAACCCTTCCATTCGCCATGAAACATGCCACGTGTTGTTCTTGAGTTTATACTTTAAGGCTCTAAAGTATATCGTCAAGGCATCCAAAAAATAAAGATAATTAAGGAGTAGGAATCAATTACGAAGGGTAAATCAGAGTTGGTTTCTCAGCTGTCTCTGTCTAGCTTCCCATTGTTCTTGGATGCTAATTTCTCTCTAATAACTGCCCATGAATGTTCTAATTCAACCGGGCTAGTTGTTGTTTGTAGAATAGTATTAAATAGGTTTAAAGCAATGCTAGTTTGATCTTGGAGGCCAGGTTCTACATTGGGCTGTCTATTATTTGGGACAGTCATGGAAGATAAAATTTTAATTAAATATGAAAAGTTTGAATATTTGTTGCTTTAGTTTTTAAGGGATGAAAAAAGATAAACAGTTTTGGAACTCAAAATAATAGCATAATAACAATTGAGGTTGTTTCCTGTACTTGAAACAATTTTAAGAATAGTAAAATAACAAAGTATAACTACTGTGAAAATATGAGGCTTTAATCAAGAAAGAATCTCATATTGTAACAGGAGACAAAGAGGAAAACGAGATTTCTAATGAAATATAAAATATAATCATTCAAATGACCTATAGGTCTTGAAATTGTTGATAGCAATCACAGAGGAAAAACTGTAAATAATTTGATGACCAAATCAATTCAAACTATAATAGATGTGCGAAATAAACTTATAGTTAATCATTCATTAGAAAGATGTAAGAAGAAAAATATTGGAAACAGGGTAAAGAACATATAGCTTCAAGTTGATAGAATTCAGAATCTCGTCTGTATTATTTATATCACAGTGGATTGGAAAACTTTTTAATACAATCGGCTCTCTCAAAAACCAAAAGCCCTTTCTCAATCTTGTGAAAATATATTTATACATGATCATCAAATATTTTTCCCATTGGTGATGAACCAACTTCCTAAGACTATGGTTACATGAATAAACAATGTCAAACCGTTTACATTTCTATTCTAATTTCTTTATTATTCTAATGATGAAAATCTTCAAAAGAGTATCTCATGTCTATGTTGATGAACCTGCTCCTTCTACTTTAAGACAACGAATACATTTTCCCAGGAACTGTACTAAAACTCTGGGAGCTTCTGGAATATCCTTTGCTTAAAATAAGAAAAACTTTCTCTGCAGTTCTGGCAGACAGTCTTCGATTATCTTTCCTAAGAACTTGATATTTTGTAGTTTTAAATTAGGCATTACTATCCATTTATCAATTTGAGTGACATTGATTACTTTTATTTGTGGAATCTCTACCTGAATTTCTTCCAACTCTTCTTTAAATCTTAATTGATGCTTGACAATATTAATTTCTCCTAACAACCCGGGACAATTGTTTTTTCCAATGTTCATTGAAGTTTTCTCTAAAACATAGAAAAATACTTGACAATTGTCATTAACTTATCTGGTCTTTATTTTGTTTTCAGTGAGGTCTGCCTCCCATACCTTGAGTATTACATCACCTCTAATTTGCTGTGAAACAAATAATTTTTGAGCTTCCCCGAAATCCTCTTTTGTTGAAAGAGCCACTGCTTTTTGGAAAGTTTCTCTGGCTGCTTTCACTTCTCTTTCTTTCTGGTGAATATCTTCCAAGGATTTATTTGTTTCCTGAAAGTAATTTTGGACAAATTCCAGATTAAAAAACACTTCCTGTTGTTCCTTTTCTATCTTCAAATGTATTCCCAATACCTGGGCCTGGAAATTTTCAAGCTCTACCACTTGATTTGAAATGGAAATAATCTTATCTTGTAATTGTTTATTTGTTTCTTCTTGCTTTAGGACATGTGCCTGAGTAACCTGTATTTTCTGATTTGCTTCTTCTAAGCTTGCTTTTAGTTTCTGAATGTCTTGAATATCATTTAATCTAGCTTGTTCTAGACCCTTTTTTTATTCCCCAACTGATATTTCTTTCGGTCTCTTTCAATTGACCCTGTAGTTGAGCTATCATTTGGCCTTTATGTTCCAACATAGTTGTCAAACTACCCACAGAGTATAAATTCGTTGATGCTAAGGCTCCCATTGTGCCTGCTATCTCTGTAGCAAATTCTCCTTCTTTAAGTTTTGGTCCATTTATAATGATTTTGTGTTGTTTAATCATCATATCTCCTCTTGGATGCATCTCCTGTTTTAGGATATCCTTCCTCTTTTTATTGAAAAAATAATCGGATGAAGGAATCTCATCCCTAGAAATAGGCTCAAGATCACTAACGTATAGAGCTCCCTCGCGGGGGTTTCCATAAGTAGACTGCAATAGAGTCAAGGAAGTAATGGGACTTCCACTTTCTGTCGATGTTGTTCCTCCTACCTTTTTCGGAAAACTCTCAGGGATTTCTGAAGGTGTTTCCAACTCCTTTCCTTTCCATGCCTCTGATTTTTTTGTCTGGGGGACTTCTGTTTCTTGCGAAGGCAATTCTACCCTCCTTCATTTTTCCTTTTGTATTTTATTTATCCTGTACATTTGTTTCAAAGCCTGGGGGAGGCCCTTCCTGCTCTGGAGGAGGGGTCGTGGATTCACCCTGCAAACTCTTTGGTAAAAAACTTCGCCCATGACTCTGGAATGACATGAAACCAACCTGTGAGTTAGGTGGCATGGCCTGTAACCTGTTCAATACTTATTCATAAGTTTTAACCTCCTTGAAAATATCATCATAAATAGATGTTTTGTGCTCATAATCTTTCAAATTACAGTGCATCAAATGTCTACCTACTAATTGATAAGGGTCATGCTTTCTGTGCTCAATATCTACCAGTTTTATTTCTTCTAATGCTTCAGCCTCTACTTTAGAATGGTCGAGATTTAGTAATGAAAATTTCCCGATATACAGAGGGAAGATTGGCAAGGATTTCCTTTGAGCTACTTTTAGCTCTATTCCAATACCACCTTTCACAATTTGATGTGCTACCTCCCTCAATACCAATCTATCCGGGAGGAATTTTGGAAGTGCGTGAGGGGGAATTGAGCACCCATAAACCCTAACATAAGAGAAGTTCTCATCAACAAACCAGTCAACTATTGCTTTGAGATTTCCTAAGACAGACTCATAAATGCGAGGGGGTTCACAGCCATAAAACATTTTATGCATTGGAGTTATTATGAAATGACAAATTTTATAAAATGCATCCTTATGATTTTCTTCCCAAAGTGCAGAATGATATTCATGAATGGGCTCAGGGTAAGTTATGTTCCAACTCCAATTCATCAAGGGAAATGGAGTCACAAAGCAAATCGCATTCATAATGTACGCTGACATATAAAAGTCCATTGGTTGACCTTTAGATTTTGCAACTCTGTAGTTTGAAACTTCTTGAGCTAGATTACCAGACAGAATCTTACTCCAGTTGAAAGTGAATCCTTTTGAAGCTTCTTCCAGAAAAGGCACCCAATCTGCAAGAAAATGGCAGGGGTCCTTTTTCCCAAAACGTCTACACAACATTATGGCTACGTAGACCATGTATTCATTCAAAGATGTCATGGCATAAAACCCATGGGTATCGGCCCTAAACTTTAATGGACATCTCCACCAATCTCTAATTAAATCAGTATAAGTTCGGTCTTCTTCAGTACATTCTTTCCTTTGAAATTCAGCTAAAAACTCGGCATTAAAAGTGTACTTAGGATTTGGTTAGAGCTTATACATTACTTGTATATGTTCTGGCCTAAATGAGTCGACAATGACCCCTTGATCATTTAAGATGCTCCTCGTCAGAATATCCACCTTTTCCAGGGCCCAACTGATCATATCATTGTACGCCATAAGCCGAGGGCACGCCACGATCTTATGAAGCTCTGATTTTTCTATATCCCGAAAGTGATTATCGAAATCAGTATGAGAATTCTTGAATTTGTATTCTAGGAACTTAGAGATTTGTGTCCAGGATTTAATTGAGTTGATAGCATGTGGCGTAGTGTCGGATGTGATATCTCCTTCCTGTGTATCTTCACTCTTCTTTGGTGCCTTTTTTGGTGCCATGAATTTAAGTTAGATGGAAAACCTGTCACAGAAAAGGAGTGTATGAGCTTGGTTGAATGAGTCTTACGCTTGATAGTATGAAACATAAAATGTTTCAAAACACAGACCTTCAAACTCTCCTTTAATTCATTTTACGATGAAGGGACTAACACATCTGACAAAAATTCAAGACATTTAATGCATTAGTGTCACATATCACCAGTTTCACATATCACCAGTTATTCTTTATTTAAGTGGCTGCATTTTGGCGCTTTTGAATTCAAAAATAGAAACATTTCATTCAATCGGAAATCGAAACGTGAACAAAACCTAAAAAGATTGATTGTCATTAATCATGCTTTCAAAACAAAGTTAATTTATATTAATCATAGATTAAGAGTCAAGATTTCATGTTTTGGGATTTCGGGGATTGAGTTGACAAGAGGTATGTTATCACTGAATCCCGACTTCCGAATTCACGAAATCACGACAAGATTAATTAGGAATTAAATTCGTTTTAGCAAAATGATTGATCGGTATTAAGCATTTCAGGATTTCGGAGATCATGTTGACAGGAAGTATGTCATCGATAAATCTCGATTTCCAAAATTGCGAAATGATTAGCTTAAGCCTTAAATTTTGATATTAGTGAATCAATTAATCAGGATTAAAGATTAACCTCCAAACTAAATTAATTTAGATTAACACAGATTTTGAATTGGGATTTCGCGTTTCGGGATTTCAGGGATTGAGTTGACAAGAGATAAGTTATCGCTGAATCCCAATTTCCGAAATTGCGAAATCGTGACATGTTTAAATTAGGACTTAATTCCATTTTAGTTAACTAATTAATCAAGATTAAGGACAAAACAATATTAATTCAGTTTAACACAAATTATGGGTCAGTATTTCATGTTTCATCATTTCGAGGATCGTGTTGACAAGAGATATGTTATCGCTAAACCGCGAATCCCGAAATCGCGATATGATTAAGCCTTAACTTTTCGTATTAGTGAATTAATTAATCAGAATTTGAACCAACTCTCATTCTTTCAGGAAACCGGGAATCAGGATATCGTGATTCAATATGTATTGAAACATATGTTCTCAGCAAACCCCGAATCCCAAAAATCTTTTTAAAGTTAATCTTAACTCCTTTGGGTTTTAATCTTATCATGATTAAAAAATAACTTTATAGAAAATGCATCAGGACTCTTATAACATTTTAGGTTTTTTGCCTTTTATTATTTAAAGAATAAAGTTTTCCAGGAAATCGGTACCGGGCTTTTGGGAATGATAACGAAGTTTATGCTTTATGAAAAGCCGAAACCCGAAAAGGGAAAGTTTAGGTCTTAAGGATAAAAAATTTAAAACTTGTTTCAACATAGGCTCCAATTGGGGACCTCGTCTTCTTGTGGGACGAGGAGAACATGTAGACTTAGTGCCTTTATTGGGTTAATGGAGTCAAGGGCTTATCTCTGCAAAAAATTTTAAGGAAGGGGATACAGAGGAAAAAGAGATTTCATCCTTACTTCTGAAAATCTTTTCAAAACTCTCATTTGTTGTAAACTTAGTTGCAGTCCCATTCATGATCTTCTCCTTCTCGTTACTGAAATTAAGTTAGCGTTAAGATGATCAAAACAATTCTAGGGAATCCAACAGATCTTGTGGCTTTTGGCTTTCATCAAATGAAGTAAATTTCATGTTTTTAATTGGGGAACCCTGTCTGGACTTGGGATGCAGATCCGATTTCGAAAAGGCTAGTAACCAGGGTAGAGTGAAAATTATGTATGACATCCTTACAAATACCTCAGATATTGCATCACTGCCAACGAGCCTGTTCAGTACCTCGATGAAGTTATCTGTCTTATATTTTACTTTATTTCCTTTCACCACATCGAACCTCAGATATTGCTTCACTGCCAGTGAGCCTGTTCAATACCCCGGTAAATTTATTTGTCTTATATTTTACTTTTTGAATACGAAGTGGAGGCAATCAGTGGTACTTAATATACCAGGGATGGTATCTGTGTAAAAATTGCAGTGGAGGTCTATCAACTTGTTTTGATTACTCTAGACCAACCTTCTCTTAACGTTCAAAACACCTTAGTCCACGTAGAAAAAGGGGCAGATTATTTTCATGGGTATTCCTTCGAGCAAGCTTAAATCCTTAGAAAACTATTAAGAAACCTAGGAGAGTCAGGATTGGCCTAAGCATAACTTTGTTTAGTCAGAGAGTGAGGAGTTATGAGGACTGGTCTACCCTTTAAGAACTATTTTTCAGCTTCCAAAGGTAAGACGTAATCTCTTCTCCCTCTGTGGGAAAACCAGAAATATAGTTGATCTTTTATGAAGGCAAAGTTGAGGGTAGAAAGGGGTGATGGAGAAAAGACTTGGAAATCAAAAAACAGGGGTCATGAATTAAACCCTACTCTTGGAATTCTTTCTCAAATATGTTTTTCTCTTTTTGTTTATTTTAATTACTTCTTATATTATTCTAGGTGAAACTCTTAGGGTCTATATTTTGAAATCATTCTTTTAGTGACCTATCACACTCATGAAACAATCACCACACTTTTTATAAAAAACCTTTGTTTTAAAAAAAATAGACTTTCCTGGAATTCACATCTTTGCCTTACCATTTCCGTTCTCTTTTGAAATAACAAAAAATCTTATCTATCACCTATTTTTGGTGAATTTATCTTCCGCTATAAGGCTGTCTGTTTGCTACTTTCACTTGTCGAGCTGCCAACCAGAATCCTATAAGGGAACAATACGAAGAGTATTAGGTCTTTTATAAAAGAATTGAATGAATTGAGATTTTTGTACCCCCTTCTAGAAAAACATTAACCTATTTTATTTTTTATTGACAGAATGAAAGTAGACTTACCAAAGAAAATATGAAATAAAAAGAATAAACAAACCGGTATATACAGTGGGAATTATGGAAATCAACTATTCCATATAGTGTTTTAAATAACGCCCGTTGACAGGGGCGTTCAGGATTTCACCGTCCAAATTTTCTGGCAAAAAAAAATTCTTTCCTTTAGGAGATGCAACTTTGAACGGTCTTTACCAAATGTGATCGAATTTACCGTGTTTCGCCAAGTCTTCCTTCCTAGCATCCCATTTTAAAACCAAATCTTCAGGGAGAAAATCTCTATCTTTGGCTTTACGATTGAATAACACTTTCATGTCATCCTGGTATTTCTGCAGCATTTCGTCCACTTCGGCCCTGTGCTGTTGGAATTCAATCAGCTGGTTTATTCTTCTTGTGACATGATTTGGTTCTTCCTTCTCATCTTGCCAAAGTTTCATTATAGGAAGGGTTAGATTTATAGGTAACACTACATCTGTCCTGTATACCATTTAGAAAGGAGAAGTCTCGATAGAATTTTTCGTGCCTATCCAATTTTCCCACATAGCGTATTTCAAATGCACATGCCAAGATTTCTTGTTTTCGCTCAACACTTTCTTAATTATATTGATTAGGCTCCTGTTTGAAGACTCAACCAGGCCATTTCCGTGAGGGTAGTATGTCGTGGAATGACCAAGCACAATATTATATTTTTGGCAGAAACTGACCATAGCCATAGATTTAAAATCTTGTGTATTATCTGTGACTATCTTTCGGGGGCAGCCAAATCTAGACAAAATATTCTCTTCTATGAAATCTATTACCATCAAATCAGTAGCCCTTCTATTTGGAATAGCTTCCACCCATTTGGTGAAGTAATCTGTAGCAGTCAGGATCCACCTATGTTGAGCACTAGAATAAGGGTTAATTTTGCCTATGAAATCTAATCCTCATTGCTAAAAAGGATCTTCTGTTTTGATCGGAACCATTGGCATTGCTGAGAGTTTATGTTTGCCTGAAAACAATTGGCAAGGGTTGCAAGCTTGAACCTTGGCATTGACATCTGAAAAATGTTTGGGCCAATAATACTGTGCCCTCAGGATCTTATAAGCCATTTCCCTCTAGGCGTGGTGTCCTCCACACACTCCTTCTTGAAATTGGCTTATGACCTTTTATGTTTCTGATTCGACCAAACAAACCAACAGGAAGCCAAGTGGGTCCTTCCAATACAATTGTCTTTCGGATATATAGTATTTGACCGCATGCAAATTCAACATTCTGGATTTGGATGGGTTAAGTCATTAGAGCACTTCAAGGTCAACAAGTAGGACACTATGTCTTTGTACCAATTTGATGAAGAAAATTTCTCTTCGATTCTGATTTCAGCTATTGGTTCATCAAGTTCATTCGTGTCCACACAATATTTTCCTCCCTACAAGCCATTTATTCTGAGAGCTCTGAAATTTGATTTAGCTAAGAGTTTAGCTAAACCTTGTCCCTTTACTAGCTTCATTGGTTTTATCTCCAAGTCGAATTATTGAATTTTGGCAAGCCACCATCCTCTTTTGCCATCACTATCGGATTGAACCAAAATATATTTTACGGATCTAGTAGGTACATACGCAATCACCTTGGAATGCAACATATAGGTTCTGAAAGCCTTTAACACCTTCACCATAGCATATGCTTGTTTTTTCATTATATTATATCTAAGTTTGGCATCTCTAATACTTTTGCTAAAAAAGGATATCGGTTGCTCGAAACCTTCTTCATTCTTCTTGAGGAGTACTGCGGCAAATATGTGTTTGGAGGCAAATGAGAAAATAAGAAAATCCTTTAGATAATCAGGGCTTTCTAGTACAGGTGCCTCACTTATGAATTTTTTGATGCGTGCAAACAATGCTTTAGATTATGCTGTCCATTTCACTTCGTTGTTTTTCTTTAGCATATCTGTGATCAATTTCACTATTTCAGCAAAGTTTGGAATAAATATTCTCAAAAAAATTATTTTTCCTAAGAATGACTGAATCTCTTTTACATTCCTAGGAATACTTATTGTGTCTATATCTTCAACTCTTTTAGGGTCAATTCTAATTCCATATTGAGACACAATATGGCCTAAAAGTTTACCTTCTTGCATAGCGAAGTGAGACTTTTTGGGATTTAAAGACAAACCAAATTCACGACATTTTTCAAACGTCTACTTGAGATGTATCAGGTGATCTTCATCAGATTTAGAAAAAATAGTTAGATCATCAAGATAGATAACCACAAATTTGTCTCTTTCACCAATGAAAGTGATATCCATAGCCTGTTGAAAAGTAGCACCTGCATTCATCAAACCAAACGACATCTTATCATACATAAATGTACCCCAAGGAGTGGTAAAGGCTATCTTTTCTTTATTGTGTTCGTTGACAGAAATTCGATTGTACCCTAAAAACCCGTCGATCATTGAAATCCTATTTTGCCTCACTACTTTTTCTAAAATGTGATCCATTTTAGGAAGAGGGTAATTATCTTTGAGAGAGGACTTATTTAGATTTCTAAAATTGACACACAATCTAATTTCCCCGTTTTTCTTCCTAATCGGGACTAGGTTTGCTACCCAATTTGAGTATCTCAGTGGTACAATTATCTTTTCATCTAAGAGATTTTTGACTTCCTTTTCGATAACGGGCAATAAAATAGGATTAATTTGTCTAAGTTTTTGTCTAAAGGGTTTGACACCAGGATTCAGGGGTATCTTATGTTCGATTATAGAAGTGTCATAGGTTCTCAACCCTTCATATGACCAAGCAAAAACGTCTTTGTACTTTCTAAGCAAATCTGTGTATTTATTTTTGGTTTCAGAGGATAGATATTTGGATAGCTTCACCAACCGAGGGTTTTCATTAGTACCTATGTCATAGTCTTCAACCTCTTCATGTTAAGGCTGTAGAGTGGATTTTGAATGGATATCATCTCGATTGAATAATCTTTCCAAGGGAATCAGAACCTTGGGGATCTGGTTATTTTTTAGAACGAGCATTCGATGATTCATGATTTTATCATGGAACTCTTGAGGATCCTCCCCTTCCTGCATGATCCAAATAGGATTGTTTTGGTTTTCTTGGTCAACATGCATTTCGACAAACTCATATATAGATTCCAAAAATTTGCGAAGCTGTTCATCATCCTCAAAGACTTGCTAGTGTTGTATGTTATTTAGTATAGAAGGTCGGTGCCTCATTTGTATGTGGTACTTTAATTTAAACGTGGTGGGAGGTGTGAAAGTTGAGGTTGCTTTGGCTAATGCATCATCCTGTTGGTTTTCAGTCCTTGGAACGAAATGAACATTCACAGAGGAGAAGAAATTCTCGATCAGATCCCATACACAATTCCTATAAGACCTCAACCTAGGATGTTTGGCCTGGTACTGTCGGTTCACCTATTTTATGATGAACTCAGCACCACCAAAAACTTCAAGTTTTTTTTATTTTCATTCTCCTAGCAGCTTCTAATCCTAAAACTAAGGCTTCATACTCACATACGTTATTTGTGCAGTCCACGTTCCACTGTAGCCTATATGAAAAGGGGATTACAAATTGATCATCAAGAGCCACAAGGAGTGCCCCTGCTCCAGCTCCTAAGTAGGATGAAGCACCGTCAAAAAACATTTTCCATATACCAGTACTATATACATTTTTTTTAATTTTTTCTTTTTCTGTGTTTTCTTCTATACAACTTTCGTTTATACCTACCTCAAAATTGTCATCAATAGATAATACACAATTTCCTAAATCTTGATCCGCAATATATACAAGCTGGTTATTTGGGTTATGTGGATCACCTACCGTGAATGCCAACCTAGTTTCTCTATACAGATGTGTGTATTGTCCTCCAAAAACTAGAATCATAGTGTATGTCATGTCAAGATGGAGAGATCCTCCAAGCTTGGCACCACATGACCTAAATAATAGCATACCATACTTCAGAGGGATGTTGGTGACCACTACATCCATAAGAATGTTTTTTGTGGGTATTTTTGCCAGACCTACCACCAGGTCTTTAATCATGCCTATGCATTTGACCTTTCTTGAATCGAATGAATATAAGTCTCCATATGGCCTAGTGGTTTCGAGACCTAGTTTCTCCATAATGGCTTTTGGCATCACATTGTGAGATGCTCCAGAATCAAGCATGCAGTTATGAAGTAGGTGGTCGAAAAAGGTCAATGTGATATAAAAGGGGGCTACAGTGTTTCTCCAACCTTTGAAATGTGGACCAAAAACTATGTTCGGCTTGTCATCTTCTAAGTTGATGACATCGGCCTGGCTTTCGTCTTCTGAAAATCTAATCATTTTGGCAATTTGTTTTCTGTATATGGGATTTTTAGTGAGTTCAACAAGTGGGATAGGGATTTTGATTTTATTTATTTCGTTTTCCAGATTAAAATTTCCCAGGGCCTTGTTGCTTTCTATGTTTGGGGCCTCCATTCCTTTCTTTTCATCTTTTCTTTTTGGTGCAGACTTGGTTTCAATCATAGGATCCTATGTTTTCTCAGCGGGTGTTCCTACTGACTTTGACTTGATATGCCATGTGTTAGCGGTTTGGGTTTTTGCATTTTTTTTCTCAGCAACCTTTTGAGTTGCTTCATCAGTTTCGCCTCTAGGCAGGATCTTTTTTGTTGGAGCAATTGGAAGATTCTTATTCCTAGGTCTTAAATTATATTTCTCATGTAGTTCGGCTATAAAATCATCAGTGATACCCTGATAAGCCAGATCTTCAGAAGTATTGTTACTAACATCGTCTTCCGATCTAATTTCTTTATTTAAGGATCTTTCATAATCTTGTCTTGATAAATAGGGTAATTTATTATCGTCGCCAAGATTATTAATATCCTCATCAAACTCTTCAAAATCTTCTAGATCTTCCTCTCCAATGAAGTTTTCACTTTTAAAAGGGGTTGGGATTTTTTGATCCTCATTTTTAATTGTTTTTTGTGGACCCTGAGGATCAAGATTCCTTCTAAAATCCTTCCTAGGAAAATTATCCCTTTTCGATTTCTCTAGTTCCATTTTTTAGATCTTATTTGAAAGTTCTCTAATTACCCTAGCCATTTCATCTATTTTATCTCCCAAGGATTTACCCGATCTTGAGGATCCATCTTGTTCTTTGAATTTCCTATTTTCTTTGTTCCCGGTCTCTATTTTTGCTTTTAATTTCCCTAATACCATTATGTTCGATTCAATATCAAGAGAATCATCTTGCATTTTCATGAGATCTTTTGATCTCCTTTCTCTCAATAATAAGGCGAAGTCGGGATCAAAGGCGCCAATAAAATTCACCTTTGCTGCAAGTTGAGAAGGTTTGACCTCAACCGAGGATTTATTATACAACTTGTTAAACCTTTGCATGAACTCAAGAACAGATTTTGATTTTTTCTTTCTAAGGGCTTCGAATTCAGTTAGGTAATAGAGGTGGTCCCTCCTCTCACCCCATTGTCTAATAAAAGTGTTTTCAAGTTCTTCATAAGATCTTAGAGATCCGACTGTTAATGTTCGGAACCACGTCCTCACCTGTCCCTCGAAAGTCTGAATGAGGAGTCTAGAATAGACATCTTAGTGTTTGATTCCGAGGATGTCGGCAAATTTGTCAAAGAAATTTATGTGTTATTAAGCTATTAAATATCCTTCCCCTGTAAATTTGGGAAGGCTTTTCATATAATTTTTGGGAAGATCGTGTAGGGGAACTGGGAGGACAAGGGGGGCATATCTAGCAGCTACTTTAGAAAAGATTCCAGGAAGCGGTACTTGGCCACCTGCTGGTCTTCCTAGGGCACCACCCCCAGCTCCAACACCTCCATGTGCATCCATTGGTAGATTCGAGGGTGAAGCTCGGAATGTGTGAGGATAAGGTTCACGACAATCTTGGGAAAATACCTCGGGAAAAGAGAACGTATCATATGAGAGGGGAAGAGAGAAATATCTCTCAAGCATTTCTGAAACATTCAACTTCACAAAATCAAGCTGAAAAATAATATGTATGGGTGAAATGGTTTTTCTAATGGATCTTCGAGATTTTAAAATCTTTTCCGGATCAGAGACTGGTGAGGTATGCTTGTCGTCCGACTTCTTTCTGGTGTTCTTTCGGATAATAGCCAGTTTACTTATCGTGGAGTCACCAAGTGAAAAATAAAGGTAGCCTTAGAAGGTTTTCTAGCTTTGTTCACTATCAAATAAAGAAAGTGTCAATGTCGTTATTTCTAGGGAAAAGTTTCATTTCTTCGTTCCCCAGCAACGGTGCCAAAAAGATGTTGTTCTTGAGTTTATACTTTAAGGCTCTAAAGTATACCATCCAGGCATCCGAAAAATAAAAATAATTGAGTAGTAAGAATCAATTACGAAGGGTAAATCAGAGTTGGTTTCTCAACTGTCTCTATCTAGCTTCCCATTGTTCTTGGATGCTAATTTCTCTCTCAATAACTACCCATGAACGTTCTAATTCAACCAGGTTAGTTGTTGTCTGTAGAATAGTATTAAACAAGTTTAAAGCAATGCTAGTTTGATCTTGGAGGCCAGGTTCTATGTTGGATTGTCTATTATTTAGGACAGTCATGGAAAATAAAATTTTCATTAAATATGAAAAGTTTGAACATTTGTCGCTTTAGTTTTTAAGGGATGAAAAGAGAAAAAGAGTTTTGGAACTCAAAATAATAGCATAATAACAGTTGAGGTTGTTTCCTATACTTGAAACAATTTTAAGAATAGTAAAATAACAAAGTAGAACTGTTGTGAAAATATGAGGCTTTAATCAATAAAGAATCTCATATTGTAATAGGAGACAAAGAGGAAAATGAGATTTATAATGAAATATAAAATATAATCATTCAAATGACCTACAAGTCTTGAAATTGCTGATAGCAATCATAGAGGAAAAAATGTAAGTAATTTGATGACCAAATCAATTCAAACTACAATAGATGTGTGAAATAAACTTATAGTTAATCATTCATTAGAAATACATAAGAAGAAAAATATTGGAAACAAGGTAAAGAACACATAGTTCAAGTTGATAGAATTCAGAATCTCATCTGTATTATTTATATCACAGTGGATTGGAAAACTTTTTAATACAATCGGCTCTCTCAAAAACCAAAAGCCCTTTCTCAGTCTTGTGAAAATATATTTATACATGATCATCAAATATTTTTCCCGTTGGTGATTAACCAACTTCCTAAGACTATGGTTACATGAATGAACAATGTCAAACTGTTTACATTTCTATTCTAACTGATTTATTATTCTAATGATGAAAATCTTGAAAAGAGTATCTCATGTCTGCGTTGATGAACCTGCTCCTTCTTCTTTAAGACAACGAATACATTTTCCCAGGAACTTTACTAAAACTCTGGAAGCTTCTGGAATATCCTTTGCTTCAAATAAGAAAAACTTCCTCTACATTTCTTGCATACGGTCTTCGATTATCTTTCTTGAGAACTTGATATTTTGTAGTTTTAAATTAGGCATTTCTATCCATTTATCAATTTGAGTGACATTCATTACTTTTATTTGTGGAATCTCTGCCTAAATTTCTTCCAACTCTTCTTTAAATCTTAACTGATGTTTGACAATATTAACTTCTCCTAATAACCTGGGATAGTCGTTTTTTCCAATGTTCAATGAAGTTTTCTCTAAAACATAAAAAATTCCTTGACAATTGTCATTAACTTCTCTGGTCATTCTTTTGTTTTCAGTGAGGTCTGCCTCCCATACCTTGAGTATTACATCACCTCTAATCTTCTGTGAAACAGATAATTTTTTAGCTTCCCCGAAATCCTCTTTTGTTGAAAGAGACACTGCTTTTTGGAAAGTTGCTCTAGCTTCTTTCACTTCTCTTTCTTTTTGGAGAATATCTTCCAAGGATTTATTTGTTTCTTTAAAGTAATTATGGAAAATTTCCATATTAAAAAACACTCTCTTTTGTTCCTCTTCTATCTTCAATTGTATTCCCAATACCTGGGCCTAGAAAATTTCAAGCTCTACCACTTGATTTGAAATGGAACTAATATTATCTTGTAATTGTTTACTTGTTTCTTCTTGCTTTGGGACCTGTGCCTGAGTAACTTGTATTTTTTGATTTGCTTCTTCTAAGCTTTCTTTTAGTTTCTGAGTCTCTTGAATATCATTTAATCTAGCTTGTTCTAGACCCTTTTTTATTCCCCAACTGATATTTCTTTCGGTCTCTTTCAATTGACCCTGTAGCTGAGCTATCATTTGGTCTTTTTGTTCCAACATAGTTGTCAAACTACCCACAGAGTATAAATTCATTGATTCTAAGGCTCCCATTGTGCCTACTATCTCTGTAGTGAATTCTCTTTCTTTAAGTTTTTGTCCATCTATAATGATTTTTTTCTTTTTAATCATCATATCTTTACTTGGATGCATCTCCTATTTCAGGATAGCCTTCCTCATTTTACTGAAAAAATAATCCGATGAAGGAATCTCATCCATAGAAATAGGCTCAAGATCACTAACGTATAGATCTCCCTAGTGGGGGTTTCCATAAGTAGACTGTAATGGAGTCAAGGAAGTAATGGGACTTCCAAGTTCTGTCGATGTCGTTCCTCCTACCTTTTTCAGAAAACTCTCAGGGATTTCTGAAGGTGTTTCCAACTCCTTTCCTTTCCCTGCCTCTGATTTTTCTATCCGAGGGACTTCTGTTTCTTGTGAAGGCATTTCACCCTCCTTCATTTTTCCTTTTGTATTTTCTTTATCCTATACATTTGTTTCAAAGCCTGGGGGAGGCCCTTCTTGCTCTGCAGGAGGGGTCGTGGATTCACCCTACAAACTCTGTGGTACACAAATTCGCCTATGACTCTGGAATGACATGAAACCAACCTGTGAGTCAGGTGACATGGTCTGTACCCTATTCAATACTTCTTCATAAGTTTTAACCTCCTTGAAAATATCATCATAAATAGATGTTTCGTGCTCATAAAATTTCAAATTACAATGCATCAAATTTTTTCTTACGAATTGATAAGGGTCATGCTTTCTATGCTCAATATCTACTAGTTTTATTTTTTCTAATTCTTTAGCCTCTACTTTAGAATGGCCAAGATTTAGTAATGAAAAATTCTCGACATAGAGAGGGAAGATTGGCCAGGATTTCTTTTGAGATACTTTTAGCTCTATTCCAATACCACCTTTCACAATTTGATGTGCTACCTCCCTCAATACCAATCTGTCCGGGAGGAATTTCGAAAGTGAGTGAGGGGCAATTGAGCACCCATAAACCCTACCATAAGAGAAGTTCTCATCAATAAAACAATTCGCTATTTCTTTGAGATTTCCTGAGACTGACTCAGAAATGCAAGGGGGTTCACAGCCATAAAACATTTTATGCATTAGAGTTATTACGAAATGACAAATTTCGTAAAATGCATCCTTATAATTTTCTTACCAAAGTGCAAAATGATATTCATGAATGGGCTCGGGGCAAGTTATGTTCCAACTCCAATTCATCAAGGGAAATGGAGTCACAAAGAAAATCACATCCATAATGTACGCTGACGTATAAAAGGCCACTGGTTGACCTTTAGATTTTGCAACTCTGTAGTTTGAAACTTCTTGAGCTAGATTATCAGATAGAATCTTACTCCAATTGAAAGTGAATCCTTCTGAAGCTTCTTCCAGAAAAGGCACCCAATCTGCAGGAAAATGGCAGGGATCCTTTTTCCAAAAAAGTCTACACAGCATTATGGCTACATAGACCATGTATTCGTTCAAAGATGTTGTGGCATAAACCCCATGGGTATCGGCCCTAAAATTTTATGGAAATATCGACCAATCTCTAATTAAATCAGGATAAGTTCGGTCTTCTTCAGTACACTCTTTCCTTTGAAATTCAGCTAAAAACTCGGCATTAAAAGTGTACTTAGGATTTGGTGAGAGCTTATACATAACTTGTATATGTTTTGGCCTGAATGAGATGACAACGACCCCTTGATCATTTAAGATGATCCTCCTCAGAATATCCACCTTTTCTAGGGCCCAACTGATCATATCATTGTACGCCATAAGCCGAGGGTGCACCACGATCTTATGAAGCTCTGATTCTGCTATATCCTGAAAGTGATTATCGAAATCAGTATGAGAATTCTTGAATTTGTATTCCAGGAACTCAGAGATTTGTGCCCAAGATTTTATTGAGTCGATAGTGTGTGGCATAGTGTCGGATATGATATCTCCTTCCTGTGTATCTTCACTCTTCTTCGGTGCCTTTTTTGGTGCCATGACTTTAAGTTAGATGGAAAACCTGTCACAAAAAACGAGTGTATGAGCTTAGCTGAATGAGTCTTTTGCTTGATAGTATGAAACAGAAAATGTTGTGAAACACAGACCTTCAAACTCTCTTTTAAATAATTTTACGATGAAGCGACTAACGCAGCTGACAAGAATTCAAGACATTTAATGCAGTAGATATTTACTAAGATACACATTAGTGTCAGATATCACCAGTTATTCTTTATTTAAGTGGTCACATTTTGGCGCTTTTGAATTCAAAAATCAGAACATTTCATTCAGTCAGAAACCGAAATGTGAACAAAACCTAAAAAGATTGAATATCATTAATCATGCTTTCAAAACAGAGTTAATTTATATTAATCACAGATTAAGAGTCAAGATTTCGTGTTTCGGGATTTTGGGGATCGAGTTGACAAGAGGTATGTTGTCACTGAATCCCGACTTCCGAAATCGTGAAATCACGACAAGATTAATTAGGACTTAAATTTGTTTTAGCAAAATGATTGATCAATATTAAGCTTTTCGGGATTTTGGGGATTGTGTTGACAGGAAGTATGTCATCGATGAATCCTAATTTCCAAGATTGCGAAATGATTAGCTTAAGCCTTAAATTTTGATATTAGTGAATTAATTAATCAAGATTAAGGATTAACCTCCAAACTGAATTAATTTAGATTAACATAGATTTGAATTGGGATTTCACGTTTCGAGATTTCGGGGATCAAGTTGACAAGAGATATGTTATCGCTGAATCCCGATTTCTGAAATTGTGAAATTGCGACATGTTTAAATTAGGACTTAATTCCATTTTAGTTAACTAATTAATCAGGATTAAGGACAAAACATGATTAATTTAGTTTAACACAAATTATGGGTCAGGATTTCGGGGATCATGTTGACAAGAGATATTTTATTGCTGAACCCCGAATCCCAAAATGGTGATATAATTAACTTAAGCCTTAACTTTTTGTGTTAGTGAATTAATTAATCAAAATTTGAACTAACTCTCATTCTTTTGGGAAACCGGGAATTGGGATTTTGTGATTCAATATGTATTGAAACATATGTTCTCAGCAAATTCCGAATCCCGAAAAGCTTTTTAAATTTAATCTTAACTCCTTTGGGTTTTAAGCTTATCATGATTAAAAAATAACTTTATAGAAAATGCATCGGGACTCTTATAACACTTTAGGTTTTTTGCATTTTATTATTCAAAGAATAAAGTTTTCCAGGAAATCGGTACCAGGATTTTGGGAATGATAATGAAGCTTATGCTTTATGAAAAGCCGAAACCTGAAAAGGGAAAATTTAGGTCTTAAGGATAAAAAAATTAAAATTTGTTTCAACACCATGTGTCAGACCAGGATTGGTCCATGTAACCACTTGCCAAATCAGCTTCCAAATCACCTGACATGTCACATGTCCACGTCAACCTATATAGTCAGTTGCCACGTGGCATGTATGGACTATACAGACAACAATTGTTTTTGCTTGTTTGGGAAAACAGGCAGAAAGTGATATCTCTCGCATACAAACTCCATTTGAGCCCGTTCAAGTTGCGTTGGGATCGTGAGGACGAGATATACACAATGAATCCATTTTTGAGAAATTTCAAAAACTTTGATTTTTGAGCATTTTTTTCTACCTTGGATCATATGGCCCAAGTTCAAACATAGTTAGTTGTCTTAACAATTCAATTAGAAAAACTTACAAAAGGGAAGTCGAAGCAGGAACAAGTATGGTGTACCAAATGTAGGACTGAAGGCCACCATAAGGATGAATTCCCAACATTGGTGCAGTATTTGGTGAATGGAGCATTGAATCCATTACATGGAGGGGGATACTATGAGATATATAAGGAATTGGGACATCATCTAACTGAGTGTCCATTACTGCAGAAATACCATAGTACGCCAAGGAACTTATTTTTCAACTTATGCAAGTCAATCAGGTACAAAGAGAAGGATTTTTTCACATTCGATTTGATGAGGGAGCGCACTTCATATATGTATAAGATTCAAGAGGAGAATGTTGTGACATAAATAGGTGGTCTACAGTATAAAAATCAGAAAATATTTAATCTTTGAAACCAAGGAGGATTTGGCAGAGGTCGAGGAAAAGGAAATTTTGGCAGAGGAGGAAGAGGATCGATAATATGTTATAATTGTAATCAACTAGGACACTTAGCTCATGATTGTCTGAATCCATGTTCAACCTGCACATATTGTAGAGCATTGGACCATATGACATAAGACTTTCCTCAACTACTGGCGAAGTGAAAGGTAAGAGGGAATAAAAAAACCAGAACCCAAATCAGAATGTACAGAAGATATCAACCGAGAAACACAATGAAGGACCTAGAATAACAGTTGTTACATGTGGAGGATCTAGAATAGGGGTTGATGCGACGAATGGAGGGAAGTAGGATAAGCAATGGGTAAGGAAAATAGCAGGACCTATGCCAACATTTGACCCTCAGTAAGAAATTGAAACATATCATAGGGATAGAAAAGAGATACTAGGACTAGACTGGGTGGCATCAACGTCATCTACACCTCCTATATGTGATCGTATTGTGCCAAAGAAGCCACTTGGGAAGGTAAGTACTCTAAGAGAGTTTTTGAGAATTTTCAGGGATTTGATGAAAAATGAAAATGCATTGAATGCATTATGTGAAAAAATTGATCATTGCATGAAAGAAAGGGAATTTCCTATCACACTAAGGGTAGTGAATCAAGTACTTCAAAAAAAGAGGACCAATGGAGAACTCAAATTGAGTGTACATATTGGGGAATATAATGTGGATAATGTTATTTTATACTTTGGTTCAGATGTAAATGTGTTACCAAAGAAGACCTAGGAAATGATGGGAAAACCAAAGTTGATTTGGTCTCCTGTTTAGTTAAGGTTGGCAAACCAACACAATATAGTACCAATTGGTCGAATGACAAGAGTACTTGTGAATATAGATGGAGTGTGCAATGTAGAAGATTTTAAAGTCATTGAGATCATGGATAATAGTTAGCCATATCCATCACTGATGGGACTAGAATGGGCCTTAAATAATAAGGTGATCATTAATCTTAAGAGGAGGGATATGATATTTGAGGTAGGAGACTTGAAGGTTACCGCACCATTGGATCCAATAGAGGGGAAGAGGTACATAGAGCCAACAAGAGGGAATGGAATTGACAACTTGTATAATATGACTGCATGGATGGATGATTATGTTAACCCCACTACAAATGGTGCACTAAGATGGACAAGAATTATCTTGTCTGCATTGAACTCAGAGGAAGGTTTGTAGCATTGGCAGCAGAGGATGCATGAAGTATCAACTAGACTATGTGCATGCATAACTCAATCATTGTGTTGTATTGGAACAGAGTTATGTGATCCACCTAGGTATGATGGAATAAATGATATAATATCATTTCTAAATGTGTTTGAGATGAAGGTACTTGAATAACAAATAATATTGGCACTATATGTTGTCCTGAAAGCTACTCCACCAGATGGTGGGATACACACAAAGAGGGAATGAAAGATAGGTCGCAGTGTAGAAGACTAATGAAATTGAGATTTGGTACCGAGGTGGAGACTATTGTGCAGAAGTGTACATGGATAAGTCACCCAACAGATCAGGTTGAGCAGTGAGTAACCATATGGAGTTTATTACCAAAGAAGGAATGGACGCACAAGTTTATACATACATTGGATACAATCCTGAAGAACTTGTACTTGGAACTGGAAATTCATAGAGAAAAAAAAAATTGGGATGAGATGATTCAAAGGTTTAAGTTAACATTTAATTTTGAACATGAACCTCCATTAGAATATGCATCCCTATAGGCCATTTGAACCAACATTGTAACACACTCGACCCTTAAAGTACCTATTTAAGGGATGGGGCATCAAAATTTTTGATTTTCTAAATCATCCCAAATCCTCTCCCCGAGATCTCCATACCCTTTTGCTCATCAAGATATTTCCAATGATTGTTACCATGCTCAAATATGAGCTCTGTATTGGAATTTATGCCCTTCCAAAGTTATTCGGGAATCATTGTTCAAAGGCTACATGGCGCCCACATGGGTTCCCCTCATTCCAACCATCCCACCTAACATGGTCTTGATCGAGGTCATCATATTTTAGTGATGACATGGCCACTGGAGGGGCAGTTACAGGAATGTACCTGTGTCTTTGTGATTATTGGGCCTTCAGCCCTTCGTTCTTCCAAATCAGTTCTGAAACACTCCTAGAGTTTTGAAGTCCCAAATTTCTTTAGAACTTTTGTATATGTGGTCGGGATTAATCCACTGTTACATTCAATGACAGAGGTTTTCCCTCGTTCAAAGCCTAGACTTAAGGGATTTTGGTGTTCATCATTTTGATGTTGAACACCCTTTTCTCTATTATCATATCCTCCAGAGTCCCGAAACATCAGAATCTGAAGGGTCCACACTTACACATGGTGTCGCGTTAATTGTAGAGTCATGAGTAGGTAGGTCTAGTCCTTTGGCTGGTTAACCCCAACGTTCCAACATCCCAAGTTCCCCAAAGTTTTGAACCCCCAGTATCCCAAGTACTCCACCAACCTTTCCTCCAAGTGAACATACGTGAGGGGGATGACACATAATGTAGGGAATATATGACACATGGCCCCATCAATGGTTGACACTTATCACATTCCAATTGGCATATGAGGTCAGTGAAAGGCACAAAACAAGGTAACATGTGGCAGGTCGAACATAGGTCCATGTCACCATAGGTGATGTCAGCATACCATGTCACTCTGAATTGGAAACCTCCAAGAGTCTCTAACTTCTCCTTATTTCGAAACCACCTAGAGCTCTGAAGCCCAAACTCGTGCCAACAACCTCTCAATACCCCTTTTATCCCATGGTCGATATAGGTCCATGTAGATCCATAGATCTATGGCCTTCGTCGCTTCATGACTTCGACATTCGAGAGTTTGGTTGTTTATTTTCCTTTTTACTCCCAGAGTGGTCAGCGTCGGACTAACCACGGTCTAGATCTAATGGTCAATAAGGATCTTGACACATCCTTGGATAGACGATCCTCATCATTTCATGACTTCATCATTCAGGGGTTTCGCCCATTTAACACTCCCTTTCTCCCAGAGTGGTCAACGCTGGACTGACCATGACGTATATCTGACAGTTATAGAAAGTCTCGAAGATCCTAAGATATAAGTTCCTCATCACTTTGTGATAGGGAAGTGGATAAGGGTTTAACGGTGGGACAGATCCCACAGTCACATTCAAGGGAACTGCCAGGTGTTAGTCCACCTCACCAGTAACCGTACCAGCAAGTTACCTTTAGTTGGTTTCAAGGGTTATACATTCATAATATCCTAGAGCTCTCGACTCCCTAAGTTTAGAAGCCAAAATGGATTAGCTCCTTTCAGACCTAGCAGAGGGTTCCAAGTTCCTGGTCATGTGGATCCCCTCATCCATCGTGATTTGGTTAGGCCATGGACATGATCCCTCGGTAACACAAATGAATGGTTTAAAGGAGGCACCCTCCCTCCAAAAAGTTCAAAATTGGCAACCTACAAATATAAAGTCGAGGGGTCGACAGGATTGAAGTATTCCAGAAAAATTTGCCTCAACTCTTACATTACAAAATCTATCCTTGGGAAAATTGCCTTCAGGATTTTCCACCCAATATAGAAATCGTAAAGTTATTCTTAAATTCATTTGCAGGCCCACGTCTAAAATTTATCCTACAACTAAGCAAAGCAAAACGTAAACCATTCAAATACAGGGTTTCACAAAGAAACAATACACATTTCTAATAATAATCAAACAATGCAAGCTGTAGCCATAGACACAGACATCCAACCATTCATTTTAGTTCTAGAACAGGGAGAAGGAAATACTTATCAAGGGACTAGATAATGAAGCGATTGTTGAGAGGGGTCCTCGTTTCAACCCAACCATAGGCACAACAATTCTTGGATGGATTTACCACTGGCCATCCCTATCTAGATCATGATGCTCTAAGAGAGACTCTTCCTTCTTTTTCAGCAATAGTTAGGGACATGGGCTACTCTCCTCCTCCCATAGAAACTTGGAAAAACAGTTTTCTCTCCACCAAGCAAGGGGGCTTGCAACGAGTGCTTCCTCAATCACTTATCTTCTCTACAACCTAGTTCATCATCTTGGATTGAAAACACTTCCAGAAACTTCTTGCACCTAGAGAAATATTGTTTTTTAGTTCTCTTTAAAACAAGATCTGCACATGCTCTTTCTTTTCCGGAAAAAGTGGTCTCTCCACTCATCCTCTTTGCAGTCCACCCTCTTCCCATGAAATGATTTCTTTTATTTCCTTCCTTGACCATATTGTGTGGGTATGAATCCCCATTTCGTGGTCAGATCAGGGACTTTTTCATATGGGTACTCTTCCCATCTCCTCATTGACTCTTGAGGAAGACTTCCCAACTACCAGCCTGACTGGTAATTTATTTATGGGTCAGAGGATTATTCTGGGTCTAAATGATTGAAATCCAGTAAGGTACTAGTCTGGTGGGGGTCATCTCAACCATTGTTGGTTCCCCTCACCATATCTCTCATGAATCATGATCTACCTTGGAAAACCCCTTCAATAGTTATGAAACACTATCCATTTTTATTTAATAACAAAAATTACATACATTACCTTTTATAACAAAAGGTTCATCAATTCCAACATCCACACATATTCAATATGCCCATAGTCTTTTGGAAAGTTATAGTTATATTTACAAGATCGGGGAAACATGGGTGTTACAATCCCCTCCCCCTTAAAGGGACATTGTCCTTGATGTTCTACATGTCGATGTGATCTGTATGTACAGAAGTAAAGAAAGATGGGTATGCATGTTTCATTGCATCCTCCATTTTTCATGTAGCTTCATCTGGACTAAAGTGTTTCCACTGCACCTTGACCTATGCAATGGTTCTATTCCTGAGTGGGATTTCCTTATTGTATATTATGGATTGTGGCTTTGGCCAAAATTCTCCCTCTGGTTCCACCTAAATCACAGACCAGTCAATGATATGGTTAGAATCATGTACATATTTCTTTAGTAGTGAAACATGGAAACCATTATGTTCCTTCATTGTGGGAGGAAGTACTAGTCGATATTCTATAGGTCCTATTCTATCCAAAATTTAAAAGGGTCCACAATACTGAGGTGCCAGTTTGCCACAGGATCCCATTCTCAAGGAAATTTTTATGGGTCTAACTCGGAGATATACATGATCCCCCGCTTTAAACTCCCGGGGATTCCTTTTTCTATATGCATAGCTTTTTTGTCTATCCTAAGCTATTTTTAGATTTTGTCATATCTGAACTACTTGTTGTTCCATTTCTTTTAGTGTAAATGGCCCGAGTTTAATTATGTCTGGTGGGTTATTCCAGTTGATTGGAATATTGCATTGTCTACCATAAAGTGCCTCAAAAGGGATCATCTTCAATGATTCTTTTTATCCATTGTTATAAGAAAACTCTACTAGTGGTAGTTAGTCTTCCCACTTCTAAGGATGATGCATCCTTAACAAGTCCTCTAACACTTGGTTTACCCTCTCTATCTGCCCATCCATTTGAGGGTGATAGACTGTACTAAATAGAAATTTAGTTTCTAAACCAGCAAACAAATATTTCCAAAAATTTGAAGTAAATTTTGTATCTCTATTGGATATGATTTCCTTGGGCATGCCATGTAGTGAAAATATCTCTTTCATGAAAATATTGGAAATATATATTTCCTTGCAAGTTGATTTGATGAGAATAAAGTGAGAAACCTTACTCTATTTTTCCACAACTACCATCATGGCATCATTTTTCTTGGTTGATGTTGGTAACCCTATGATGAAATCCATGGAGATGGTTCTCGATTTCCATTATGGAATTGGTAGGGGATGAAAGAAACCTGCTAGATGTCAGTGCTCTACCTTAACCTACTGACATTCTAGACATTTATCTAAGTAATCAACTATGTCCTTGTTCAGTCTGGGCCAATAAAAATAGTTTCCTAGTGGATGTGATCATTTTTTGATAACCAAGGTGTCTGGTATATGGCCTTTTAAGTAGTTCATCCATTATGAACCTCTTCAAGTCATCACAATTTGGAATATATAACCTACCTTTGTAAATTAGTAGGCCATCATTCAACAATTGATAACCCTCATACTTCATCCATGTGGGCTCTTTCTCTAAGTATGATTTCACAGTCTTGAAAAATGCATCTACTTCTTGTGCACTTTTGACTCTATCCTTGATGTCCATTTCACAGGTGATTAAAGCTACGAAGTCGATCACTTTCATACTTCTGATAAGGGAATCAACCACCCTATTTTATTTTCCTTTCATATATTTGATTTTAAAATCAAACTCACTAAGGAGAGTCATCCATCTAGCTTGTATAGCATTGTGTTTTGATTGATCAAACAAATATCTCAACCCACTATGGTCTGTTATAAGAAAAAATCTTCTACCTAGGAGGTAATGCCTCCACATTTTTAAAGCATGTACTATGGCACCCAACTCCAAATCATGGGTCACATAAATTATTTCATGCTCATTCAATTTTCTTGATTCGTAGCAAATCACATGTCCTTCTTGCATAAGGACTCCTCTGAGCACTTCCTTGTAGGAATTTGTACACATAAGGAAATCCTTGTTTGGTTCTTCAATATTCATCACAGGTGCATTGTTGAGAAGGTATTTCATCTGTTGGAATCTCTCTTCACATTTTGATGTCCAAATGAATTTAACTCCCTTTTTCTGAAGGGGGGTGATTGGGAAACCAATCTTAGAAAATCCCTTTATGAACCTCCTATAGTATCTTGCTAGGTGCATAAAGGATTTGATATCGGATACATCCTTTTGGGTAGAAAAATCCATAATGGATTTGATATTGTCATGATCAACTGCCACTCCTTCATAAATAATGTGGCCCAAGTAATGGACTTATTTTTGGAAAAAGTCACACTTACTAAACTTAGCACAGAGATGATGTTCTCTTAGCACTTGAAGCACTAACTTGAGATGTTCTTCATCTTGTTCCCTACTTTTATAATAGATTATTATATCACCAATGAAAACCAACACAAATATATCCAAGAACTTACTGAGTATATTATTCATTAAGCACATAAAAGTGGTTGGTGCATTGGTAATACCAAATGGCACCACCACAAATTCATAGTTCCCATATCTTGTCCTAAAGGATTTTCTATGGATGTCTTCATCTTTAATTCATACTTGATGGTATCCAGACCTTAAGTCAATCTTGGAGAAAATTGTAGCACCCCGTAAATGGGAAAAAAATTCATCGATTCTTGTAAAGGGATACCTATTCTTAATGGTCATCTTATTAAGTTGTTTAAAGTCTATGCATAACCTGAGTGTGCCATCCTTATTTAATAAAAAAAAGGTTGGTGCACCTCATGGAGACACACTAGGCCGAATGTAGCCTTTTTCCAACATCTCCTTTAGCTGTATTTTGAGCTCAACTATATTTGGTGTACTCATTTTATAGTGGGTTCTAGACACTAGCACTGCTCCTAATAAACGTTCTATTAAAAAATCAATATCTCTTCTTGGAGGGAGACCTGACACCTCCTCTAGAAACACATCTTTATACTCTCTTAATATGGGATGGCCCTATAGGCTTGGTTTATTGTTCTCAATAGAGTTCAACACTTGTATTTCATACAAAGGAAACCCTTTGCTGCAATACTTCTTCACTTGAATGGATGATATTTGTCTCATTGAGACAGGATTTTGAATTCCTTGTAGGGTTGTTTTTCTACCTTCTTCATGTTCACACTCCAAAGTTTTATTGTAACATTCCAACATGGTTTTATGGGCAGCCAACTATTCCATTCCAATCAAAAGGTCATAAGATCATAAAGGGATCATTTTTAGGGTTGCTTGGGTGGGTAATTCATTCATAATGGATTGGCATGTTGGTATGACCTATGCTACCTTTCTTTTGGTTCCAGTGGCTAGTTGTATTAGCCATGATTTAGCATGTTTTACTTGTTGTAATTAAATTTATCAATAGTTTGAGGGGTATCATAACTCATATTAGAACCAAGGTCAATCAAAATAGAAACTAGTTGGTTGGAAATCATACCTTCCATCTTCACCACTGAAGCTTGGTGGTAAGCTTGTATACTATCCAAGGATGCATAAATTTGTGGCATGCTCCTAGCCACATCATTGACTATGGTAGCCTCTTGGATGTTGTAGACCCTCATATTGTCCTATTTCCTATGTGGAAAATCCCTCAACATATGTTCTTCTCCACATCCCAAACATTTCAAGGGTTCTCTCTTTGTATTATCAGTCTTACCTGGGGATATTCCAAAGGGTTTATTACCACTCTGGAAGGGAAAATTATGCTGATATATACTTTTAGTAGGAAGGATCATCTTAGAAATTTTCCCATGATTCATAAATCTTGAGAATTTAAACCTCTTCTTCTTAAATCCCAAATTACTATTCTTCTTCCAATATTGACAAGGTTTTGCCTTGTTTTGAAATTGATCATAACAATACCTTGCCTTCCAGATGGTGTCTTCTAAAGTCTTTGGCTCGTCAAATTCAATTTTGTCCTGGAAGGATTGAGGAAACCCACTAATAAATCATTGGATATTCACCTTTGCATCCTTTATGTAAGGCACATACCTCGTCATCTCAACAAATTTGTTGATATGTTCATCTATTGTGAGTTTCCCTACCTTGAGTTCATAGAACTCCTTGGTCTTCCCATCAGAGTATTTTTCTGACAGATACTTCTTCTTGAAGTACTTCTCAAATTTTTTGCATGACAAGTCCTTCTCATGGATTCCTTTCACATTCCTAAGGTCCTCCCACCAAATGGAGGCCTTTCCATTCAAGTTAAAAATGGCTATTTGAGCCTTCAAGTTTTCAGAGTAGTCATGGACCCTAAAGTACTTCTTCAAGCCTAGTAGCCAAACTTTTTCTTCTTCCCCATTTTTAATTTCTCCATAGAAAGTGGGTGGTTTTTATTTATTAAAATTTTCAGAATCATGGCTCTTGGAATGTTTCTCTTCTTTATTCTACTCTAAGAACATGAACTAGTTTTTCTACTAGAATATTTCTTGGAGTTGTCAGTTTCCTCACCAAAGGATTATTTTGTTGAGTGTCTCTTGGCCCCATGTTGGGCCTTCTTTGAGGTACTCCTCCTTGTATGGCCACTTTCAGTACCATGATTTTGTATCTCAGGTGGGCTTTGATTTTTCTTAATATTGTTCAAATGACTAGCTATTGGACCATGTTGCACCTACCTTTGCATATCTAATAGGCTTTGTAGTAGGACTTTGTTAATTTCAGTTTTTATTTCCTATTATTTCATCAACCTTTCATTTCTATCCTTACAACTCCATAATTTATCCATGAGGCTTCTTACAGTTGAATACAAATGTGAAGGGGTTTCCATCGCCCTCCTCTCATCAGATTCATCTTCTCTATTGTGGGAGCTCCCCCAACTCATGGTGTGTCACCATTATTCACGTTGTATCTTTCATGTTGTCCACTAACTTGTTGAGTGCAGATAAAACATTTTATGTTAGTTAATTATCTACTAGTATATGAACAACGCATACAATTTGTAAGGTGAAGTCTACTTCTTTATTTGGAACACTAGCAACATAGTTCAGATTTTTAAATCATATTACAACAGCAAAAGGTTTCATTATTCTCTTCAGCAATGGTCTAAATGGGTTTCTTATGAATTGGCTAAGATAGGGTGTTACCCTTAAAATTTCTCTAATAATATTTTTATGCGATTTGTTTATGAGCCCAAGCAGTTCAAGTGTTGTTTCCTTCTCTAATACCACTTTGTAACACACCCGACCCCTAAAGTACCTTTTTATGGGATGGGGAATCAAAATTTATCTTTTCTTAATCATCTAAAATCATCTCCCCGAGATATACACCACCTTCTGCTCGTCAATATCTTTCCAATGAATGTTACCATGCTCAAATCCGAGCTCTCGATTGGAAGTTATTCCCTTCTGAAGTTCTTTGGGAATCATTAGTCAAAGGCTACATGGCACCCACATGGGTTCTCCTCATTTGTACCATCCCATCCAGCACGGTCTTGACCGAGGTCATCATATTTTATCTATGACATGGCCACTCGAGGGGCAGTTACAGGGAATGTTCCCGTGTCTTTGCACTTACCAGGCCTTCGACCGTTCGTCCTTTCGGATCAGGTCTGAAACACTCCCGGAGTCCTGAAGTCCTGAAGTTCTCTAGCACTTTTATATCTATGGTGGGGATTAATCCACCGTTACATTCAAATACTGAGGTTTTCCCTCGTTCAACTCCTAGACTTAAGGGATTTCATCGTTCAAAATTTTGATGTTGAACACCTTTTTCACTATTCGCATATCCTCTGGAGTCCCAAAACCCCATAATCTGAATGGTCCACACTTACACATGGTGGCACGTTAATTGTAGAGGTAAGGGTAGTTAGGTTTGGACCTTCGAATGGTTAACCAGAGTGTTCCAACATCCTAAGTTCCCCAAATTCCCGAACTCCTAGTATCCTGGGTACTCCACCAGCCTTTTGGCCAAGAGAACATATGCCAGGGGGATGACACGTGGTGTAGGGAAGAGATGACACATGGCCCCATCAATGGGTTGTTGAAGGTATTGGTAGTGTGTTGTCATTGATGTCAACATAAGTCAAACATGTACAGTAATCAGAGAAAAATGAAGATCACCTAGTGGCATAAGCAATTTGTGATCACTGTTGATCACAATAAGATCAATATTGATCCTATGATTCTAAATTTTAGGAGAGGTAGCATGCACATAATCCTTGTACAGAAGGAATAACGAAGTACAAGGAATTAAGAGCTTAGGAGGGTTAACGACTGAAGATCAATGCATAAATGAATGCACAAACAATTATTAAAAAGATCAGGAGAAATAGCAACGAAACAAATCAAAATCAACAAACATTAATATAAGATCAGAAGGGAAACTACATTAATGTGATAGGGATCGAATTCCCAAAAAATCCACAATAGTGGTTCAATTGGAATCCAAGTATAAACCCAAAATATTAGAAGAGATGACACACATGAGTCATCCATTATCATTTTAGGAGTTATATTGACTGTCTGATCAAAATAAAATGGAAGGATAGGATAAGCAGGTCAAAGGCCTGAGATCCTGAATAGCCAAAATCTTGACAGTTGTTGAATCATGTTAATATTTTCGCATCAAATAAGGATCATTAGATGAAGTCAAGTTACTTGAGGTTTAATTAGGGAATCTCATTTTGGGAGAATTGAGAACTAGGAAAAGAAAATAACTCAAAGTTCTGAAGGCCAAAATAAATCTAGACCATTGATCTAGAACTGATCGTGTCAAAGAAGGATCGTTATATGAAGTCAAGTTACTCGAGGTTTAATTGGGGAATCTCATTTCAGGAGAATTGATAAGTGGGAAAAGAGAATAACTTGAAGTCTCGAAGGTTGAAATGAATCTAGACCATTGATCTAGATCTGATCGCATTAAAGAAGGATCATTAGATGAAGTCAATTTACTCAAGGTTTAATCGAGGAATCTCATTTCTGGAGAATTGAGGAGTGGAAAAAGCGAATAAATCGAAGTCCCAAAGGCCAAAATGAATCTAGACCATTGATCTAGAACAGACTGTGTCAAAGAAGGATCGTTAAATGAAGTTAATTTACTAGAGGTTTAATCGAGGAATCTCATTTTAGGAGAATTGAGAAATGGGAAAAGAGAATAAATCGAAGTACCAAAGGCCAAAATGTATCTATACCATTGAACTAGAACTAATCACATCAAATAAGGATCGTTATATGAAGTCAAGATAATTGAGGTTTAATCGTGGAATCTCATTTCAGGAGAATTGGGAAGTGGGAAAAGAGAAAAACCCAAAGTCCTGAAGGTTGAAATGAATCTAGACCATTGACCTTGAAATGATCACAGACTGTGGATCAAGAATTCAGATGAACCTAAAACTCTTATATCCAGGAGGAGGACATGTGACACATCAGGAAATCCACATTAGTAAATACCACACCAACAAGGTCACATGGCACAATCAAATGGTGAAAAGTGTCAAGGTCAGGTTGGAATTTTAGGTACATGTAAGTCACAAATCTAAGTGACACGTGGTAGCCACTCGGCCAGTACCAATTCAACAGTGATGTCAGCAAGTTATGTCACTCTCAGAGTTTTCCCTTTGGTGGCAACCAACAATTACTAGAAGCATCGAAGGCCGAAGTCAATGCTAATCGTTGATATAAGATCCTTCAAATTCTCACATGACCGTTATATATAAATGTAGTGGAAAGATGATGTAAGAACTCCCATGTTGACCACTTCGACATTGACCAACTTCGATGGAAATTGGAACAACAATTACTTGGACCTATGAAGTCCCAGAGTCCCGAAGTCCCGAAGTAAATAGTGGTTGTTCATCTCAAACTTGCATTAAGTCATAGCCACTCAATTAAGAAATAAAGTGATAATTAAGGATTGAATATAAACCGTTGATTTCATTCCAGGAATCACGCCGACCATTGTGATCAACGATGAGGATTAAAACCATGAATTAAAGTTGCTTGAAACATAACAATAAATAAGATATCACTTCGGAGATATGAGATTTGGTGAAGAGAAGAAAAGTTTGAGAGTGTTGAAGCATGGAGAAAACGGTCCCAATACTGGACATATGGGGGATAAAAATAAAGAGGGAAAGAATTTTGAAGCACGAAACATTGGTCTCATGATAGAGGAATAATGGTGAAAGAAGAGACAATGCATAATTAATAAGCCTGTGGTTCTGTGCATATGGTCATATGAAAAAAATGGTTTGAAGGAAGCACCTCATACAGATTTCATTTCTGTAAATAGCCTAAAGTTTGTAGCATATTTCGATAGATAATTAACACCAGAACGATACAAAGAATCGGTAAAATATCAAATATGATCTGTTGGTGAACCGAGAATGCAACAGAAGAATGAGAATGATATAATGAGTCGATCCATGTTTATGATCATCTCATAAGGAAAAATTTCAAAATCAAGATTAGTTAGTTTAAAACAAAAAGGTACAATGGTTCAATATCAAAAGACACAATGTTTCAAATTCACCAAATGTGCATGTTTACAAGATGGTTCTTGTATGAGGATTGGATTCCTCACATCTCAATTGTATCTGAGATCAACAAGATGGAACTTGTTATGAGGGTTGGATTACTCATTTCACAGTTGGATATGAGAACTACAAGCTGGGTCTTGTAACAAAGAGATGGGTCTCTCATAGTTGCTTGAAGTTGAATATATTCAAAGATTCATATTATGTATTCTTTCAAGTTAAATAAATAAATAAAATATTTATTCTTTTATATATTGGTTGAGAAATTGAAATAAATATAAGTAGTTCAATTAATTTATGAAAAGTGGAAAATTTTCCAAAGTTTTGTGACACTAATTCAGCCTCCTTCTCAGTGTCAAGTGTACATTTCAACAATGGCTATCAGAGAGGGTGCCTTCAACACGATTTGAACACTAGAAGGTAGATTCATAAGAAATGGGTGGACAAATTGTTATCTCCACAAATGAAGCTCCATTAGTTGATGGAAAAAAATATTTATCATGGAGGAAAAATATGAAAAGCTATATGAAGTCAAGAGGATCTAGAGTTTGGGATTCAGTAGTAAGTAATCCCTAGCACTTAACTGATTCGAAGAGAAAAAACAAAATTGAAAAGGAAGCAAGGAGAAACAATTCAGTAGCCTTAAGAGCAATCCAGAATGGATTGTTAGACTAGGTCAAAGAAAAGATGAGACACTACAAATATGCTAAAGAATTATGTCTCCAACTAGAAAATTTGTATCATAATGAAGAACAAGAAGAAGAGAAATCATATCAAAGTAAGGAACAAGACTCAGATAAAGAGGATTCCTGTCAGAATAAAGAACAAAACTCGGAAGAAGATAATTCTTATCTAGATAAGGAACACGATAAAGAAAAGGAGAATTCCAATATGATTGAAGAACATAATACAGAGAAAGATATTTCTAGTCATAATGAAATGCAAGATTTGATGCAAACGTTAGTAAATAATGAAGAATAAATCCTCATCAAGGAATTGAGGCATACCTCAATAATCACTAAACAAAAATTTCATGTGGAGGCTCTTGACAATCTTGAGTACACAACTATGTGCACTCTATAAGAGTTGGAGAAAATTCAACAAAAATAAATGTTGCTACTTCAACAATTATATCAATCTAACCATGAAGAGTTTAAACAGAGAGTTCAACTAGAGGACAAAGAAAAATAGATCAGAAGATTGAAGATTGAAGTTGATCATCTGATAAAGGAAATAGAAGAATTGAAAAAACATAATAGTAAAAGCAAAGAAGTACTAAAATAAATAGAAGAATTAGTTAATAGTCTAAATAATCAACTTGAGGAAGCTAAAGAAAGTGAAGAATACTTGAAGATCCAATTAACTAGGAAATAAAATTCTTTCCACACGTTAGAAATGGAAATTATCAACTTAAAAAGGATAAATGACAGTACTAATGAAGATATAATGACTCAAATTAAAGAATCTAAGAAAAAGGAAGAATGTCGGAAGATCCAATTCACTAAAAAGGAAGAAACATGTCAAATGTTAAAATCATAAATAGTCAATCTCAAAAGGATGATTGAAAAGAAAAATAAAATTGTCAATTTCTAGAATAACTCAGCTATCCTAGATAAGATTTGGAACAGGCAAAGATCAGTTGATGACAAAACTAGTCCTGGATACATTAAAAAGGAAGACAATGACAAATGGAGCACCACTTACAAACATGAGAAAGTATCATCCTTCTCAAAAGGAAATGGTGCAATTACAAATCAATTACAAGTCATGAACTTTGTTAAGTAAGGAAGCTATAGAAGTAAAAAGGAAGAAGAAAATCAAAAGACATATCTCTCAAGCCAAAATAAATTCAAGAATAGAAACATCTTCAATGGCTATTTTTTTTTTCTTATCATAACTTTGGCCATAAAGAAATGGAATGCAAGAAACTAGAGAAAGGATATACAGGAAAATCCAAAAACTCAATTAGATGTTGGAGATGAAATTTTGTTGGTTATACAACAAAAAATTTTCATACAATGAGATGTTACAACTATGATAGGTTTGGGCACAAATTCCAAAGCTATAGGAGTTCAAGAAGTCAATCCTTAAATAATTCATTCAATTCAGGGAGAAAACCTAATAAAATTTGGAATATGAAAGGAGATAACAAATATACAAAACCACAATTAGAAAGAAAAGGTCCAAAAAGCATAATATTTCATAGAAAGATATGGAAATTAAAATCTGAAGGAGAAAGCAAGAAAGATGATCCTACACCTGAAAATGAAGAAATTAATAACAAGAAAATGATGGGTGAAAGTCCTAATAAGAAATGTGAAATTTAATATGAAATAGATCAAGCTCAATAAAGGGAAGTCTCTATAAAAGAATATATCACAATATTAATGATGTCATAATCCTTTAGCCAAAGAAAGAAAAATCATTGATAAGAGGAGTTGTAGAATACAATAAGGAGAAAGTGGACAAAGGAGATCATCGCCTTAGGGGGAATATAACCTCAGAGGGAACAAGAAAATATCCTTTTTGTCACTTTTGTAAAAAGGGGAGAAGAGAAAAAGTAGTAGAGACGTTCAAGGGGTATCATTCAACAAAAATCTTTTGATAACAAAATTGGTATTAAATCAATTGGTATCAATCCTCAATTGATATTTCTGTGAAATATCAAAGAAGAATAAGCAACAGATCAATAAGATCAGTACGATTCATACCCTTGTCATGTTTTGACAAAGGAAAGACAGTAAAAACTCAGGGGGAGTATTTTGGTTATCAAATAAAAAAGTAATTAGATTATATTTAAAAGACTTGATCACTAAAAATTGGTATCACTATAAGTTTGTATCAAGAAGGCTACTTATTTGAACACAAATATCCCAATGGACTCAGATAAGCAGTCAATAAATTCATGGGGGAAGAAAAATAGTCAGAGCCTCACTCTTTGTCATTAATGTCAAAGGGGGAGAGAAGCAGTAAAACAAAATTAAGAAGAAAACAAATTTACTATCAGATAGAAAAGAATATCAGTGATAGGGGGAGCAAAGGTATGGAATCATTCTTGTTTTACACACATGTTTCCCTCAATGAAAAGGGGGATATTGTTGACAATATTTGTAGTGTGTTGTCATTGATGGAAACATAAGTCAAACATGTACAATAATCAGAGAAAAAGGAAGATCACCTAGTGGAAGAAGCAACTCATGATCACTATTGATCACGATAAGATCAACAATGATTTTATGATTATAAAGTTCAGGAGAGTTAGCATGCAGAGAATGCATGTACAGAAGGAATAACGAAGTACAAGGAATTAAGATCTGAGGAGGGTTAACGAATGAAGATCATTGCATAAATGAATGCACAAACAATTATTAAAAATATGAAGAGAAATAACGATGAAACAGATCAGAAGCAAGAAACTTTAATCAAAGATTAGAAAGGAAAGCACATTAACGCGATAGGGATCGAATTCCCAACATATCAACGATGGTGGTTCAGTTGGAATCCAAGTATAACCCCAAAATATTAGAAGAGGTGACGCACAAGAGGCTCAGAAGAGATGAAGCACATGATCCGTCCATTATCATTTTGGGAGCTATACTGACTGTCTGATCAAAATAAAATGGAAGGATAGGTTAAGAAAGTCAAAGGCTCGAGATCCTGAATAGCCGAAATCCTGACAACCGTTGGATTGTGTTAATATTTTTGCGTCAGAGAAGGATCATTAGATGAAGTCAAGTTACTCGAGGTTTAATCAGGGAATCTCATTTTGGGAGAATTGAGAAGTGGGAAAAGTGAATAAATCGAAGTATCGAAGGTCGAAATAAATCTAGACCATTGATCTAGAACTGATCACGTCAAAGAAGGATCATTAGATGAAGTCAAGTTACTTGAGGTTTAATCGGGGAATCTCATTTCAGGATAATTGAGAAGTGCTAAAAGTGAATAAATCGAAGTCTTGAAGGATGAAATGAATCTAGACCATTGATCTAGAACTGATCATGTCAAAGAAGGATCGTTAGATGAAGTCAAGTTACTTGAGGTTTAATCGGGGAATCTCATTTCGGGAGAATTGAGAAGTGGGAAAAGAAAATTACTTAAAGTCTTGAAGGCTGAAATAAATCTATACCATTGATCTAGAACTGATCCTGTCAAAGAAGGATCGTTAGATGAAGTCAAGCTACTCGAGGTTTAATTGGGGATTCTCATTTTGGGAGAATTGAGAAGTGGTAAAAGAAAATATCTTGAAGTACGAAAAGTCCAAATGAATCTATACCGTTGATCTAGAACTGATTGTGTCAAAGAAGGATCATTAGATGAAGTCAAGCTACTCGAGTTTTAATCAGGGAATCTCATTTCAGGAGAATTGGGAAGTGGGAAAAGTGAATAACTCAAAGTCCAAAAAGGATGAAATGAATCTAGACCATTGATCTAGAACTGATCACAATTGTTGGATCAAGGATTTAGATGAGCCTACTACTATTAGATCCAAGAGGAGGACATGTGAGACATCAATCAATCCACATCAGTAAATAACACGTTAGGAAGGAAACGTGGCGCAATCAAATGGTGACAAGTGTCAAGGTCCATTTGGAATTTTAGGTACACGTAAGTAACAAATATAAGTGACACGTGGCATCCACTCGGCCAATTTGAAGTCATTAGTGATGTCAACAAGTTAGATCATTCCAAGATTTTGTCCTTTGGAGGAAACCAATAATTACCTGAAGCACCCAAGGCGAAGTCAATGATATTTGTTTATCCAAGATCCTCCATATTCTCACATGACCGTTAGATCAAAACATAGTGGAAAGATGACGTAAGAAGCCCATGTTGACCACTTCGGTGCTGACCAACTTTGGTGGAAATTGGAAAACAAATTACCCAGACCTTCCAAGCCCTGAAGTCCCGAAGGCCCGAAGTAAATAGTGGTCTTCCATATCAAAATTGGGTTAATTCATAGCCACTGGATTAAGAATTGAAAGGATAAGTAAGGATTGGATATAGACCATTGATTTCATTCCAAGAATAATTCCAACCATGATGATCAATGATGAGAATTAAAACCATGAATTAAAGTTTCTTGAAATATAACACTCTGGAAGATATCACTTCAAATATAAGAGATTCGGTGAAGAGAAGAAAAGTTCCAGAGCACCAAAGCCCGGAGAAAACGGTCCCAACATTGGACATATGAGGGCTAAAAAGAAAAATGGGAAGAATTATGAAGCAGGAAACATTGGTCTTGTGATAGAGGAATAATGGTGAAAGAATAGACAATGCTTAATTAATAAGCCCATGGTTTGTGCATATGGTCATATGAAAAACATAGTTTGAAGGAAGCTCCTTGTACAGATTTGATTTCTGCAAATAGCTTAAATTTTGTAGAATAATTCGATAGAGAATTAACACTAGGACGATACAAATAATCATTAAAAGATTGAATATGATCTAATGGTGAACCAAGAATGCAAAATAAAAATGAGAATGATATAACAAGTCTATCCATGTCCGTGATCAACTCATAAGCACAAAGTTCTAAATCAAGATTAGTTAGTTTAAAATGAAAAGGTACAATGGTTCATTATCAAAAGACACAATGTTTCAAATTCACACTAGTTGGGAGACTATATAAACAAAATAAGTATGGTGAACAAAAGTGTAGTTGAATTTGTTGAGGTATATACATTTATATATAATGGATTGAATGAAGGCTCATTCTATTAGGTTGGTGCATGTTTACAAGATGGGTCTTGTCGGAGAATTGGATTCCTCACATCTCAGTTGGATCTGAGATCAACAAGTTGGGACTTGTTATGAGGGTTAGATTCCTCATTTCTTAGCTGGATCTAAGAACTACAAGCTGGGTCTTGTAATAGAGATTCGAGTCTCTCATAGTTGCTTGAAGTTGAATATATTCAAATATTGATCTTATGTATTCATTCAATTTAAATAAATAAATAAAATATTTATTCTTTTATATATTGGTTGAGAAATTGAAATAAATATAATTCATTCAATTAATTTATGAAAAGTGGAAAATTGTCCAAAGTTTTGTGACACTGATTCACCCTCCCCTCTCAGTGTCAAGTGAAAATTTCAACATGGGTGACATGTATCAAGTTCCAATTGGCATATGAGGTTGGTGAAAGGAATAAATCAAGGTGACATGTGGCATACCAAACATGGGTCTGCGTCACCCTAGGCGATGTCAACATGCCATGTCATTCCAAACCGGTAGCCTCTGGTAGTCTCTAAATTCTCCTTCCTGTGAAACCTCCTATAGTTTCGAAGCCTAAAATCCCACCATAAACCTCATGATACCCCCTTTATCACATGATCAAGACAAGTCCACATAGATCCATAGATCTACGACCTCTGTCACTTCACAACTTAGGAATTCGGGAGCTTGGCTATCTAGTTTCCTTTTTACTCCCATAGTGGTCAGCGTCAGACTGACCATTATCTAAATCCAACTATCAAGAAGGATCCTGATGCATCCTTAGATCGATGGTCCTCATTGCTTCATGACTTCGACATTCAATAGTTTCACCTATTTAACACTCCCTTTCTCCCATAGTGGTCAATTCCAGACTAACAATGATGTAGATCCAATGATCAGGGAAAGTTGCAAAGATCCTCATATCAACGGTGCTCATCACTTCACGATAGGGAAGTGGATCAAGGTTTAATGGTGGGATAGGTCCCATAATCATAGTCAAGGGAACCACTATGTGTCAGTCCACCTTATCGGTAACCCTACCAGTAGGTTACCTTTGGTTGACTTTGAAGGCTGTACAATTATAATATCTCAAAGCTCCAGAATCCTCAAGTTTTGAATCCAAAATGGCTTAGCTCCCTTCGGACCTACCGGAGGGTTCCAAGGTCTCGATCAAATGGATTCCCTGACTAGTATCAAGGTTGTATGCTCAACTCTCCACCGTGATTTAGTTAGGCCATGGAATTGAGCCCTCAATCACATAGACGAATGGTTTTAAGGAGGCACCCTCCCTCCAAAGAGTTTGAAATCGTCAACCCACGAAGATAAATTCGAGGGGTCGATATTATTGAAGTATTCCAACAAAATCTGCCCCAACTCTTACATTACAAAGTCAATCCTTGGGAAAATTCCCTTCAGGATTTTCCACCGAGTACAAAAATCGTAAACTTATTCTTAAATTCATTTGCAGGCCCACGTCTAAAAGTTCTCCTAATGCTAAGAAAAGGAAAACATAAACCATTCAAATACAGGGTTTCACATGGAAACAATACAAATTTCTAATAATAAATCAAACAATGTAAACTATATTCATAGACACAGACATCTAACCATTCATTTCAGTTCTAGAACACGGAGAAGGAAATACTTATCAAGGAACTAGATAGTGAAGAAACTATTGATAGGGGTGCCTGTTTCCACCCAACAGTACGCATGCAAAATCTTGTACGGATTTACTACTAGCCACCACATAGCTAGATCGTGATGCTCTAAGAGAGACTCTTCCTTCTTTTCCACCAACAGTCAAGGATGGAGGCTACTCTCCACCTCCCAAAGGAACTTGGAAAAACAATTTTCTCTCCACTAGACAATGGGGCCTGAAACGAGTGCCTCCTCGGTCACTCATCTTCTCTACAACTACATTTATCATATTGGATTCAAACCTCTTCCAAGAAATTCTTACACCCAGAGAAACCTTGCTTTTCAGTTCTCTTCAGAACCAGAGATCTGAACACACTCTTTCTTTCCCGAAAAAAGTGGTCTCTCCACTCATCCTCTTTGTAGTCCCCCCTCTTCCCACGAAATCATTTTTTTTCTTTCCTTCCTTGTTCATATTGTGTGGGTCCGAATCCCCATTTCATGGTCAGGTTAGGAATTTTTTCAGATGGGTACTTGGCCCATCTCCTCATTGACTCTTGAGGAGGACTTCCCATCTACCATCCTAACTGGTAATTGATTTCTTGGTCAAAGGATTGTTCTGGGCTTGAATAATTTAAATCCAATAAGGTACTGGTCTAGTGGGGGTCATCTCAACCATTGTTGGTTCCCCTCACCATATCTCTCATGCATCATGATCTACATTGGAAAACCCCTTCAATAGTTATGCAACACTATCCATTTTTATTTAATAACAGAAAATGCATACATTACCTTTTATAACAAAAGGTTCATCAATTCCAACATCCACACATATTCAGTCTTCCCATAGTCTTTTGGAAAGTTATAGTTATATTTACAAGATGGAGAAAATAGGGGTGTTAAAAATATCTTCTCAGAAGAAGGGCCTATGGAGGTGTTACCTGCGTGTAGTGAGCACCAAGCATCAATGACTATCCATGAATTTATGGAGTGTTACAATGTTTCCAAACAAGAACATGATAAGGAATGTGCAAGTACCTGAAACCGAGGGGGAGGGTGCAGTAGAAGGGCCAGAGCTTGAATTTTTTGTGTACACATAGCCAATAAAGACATGGAAGGTAAACATTGGGATGAAAAAGAACCCAAAGTTTGCATAGATAGGAGATTATTGGAATGATAAAACAATGGAAAAGATTGCATATTTACTGCATGAGTATCAGTATATATTCCCAACTACATTCTTAGAAATGAAAGGAATAGTTGGTGAGTTAGGATAGATGAAGTTTCATTTGAAACCAAATGCTAAGCTAGTGTGACAAAGACTCTACAGGTTAAATCCAAAGTATAAAAGGAAGGTGAAGTTAGAGATAGAAAAAATATTAGAAGGAGGGATCATTGAACCAATGGTGGAATCATAGTGGATAAGTCCAATGGTGGTATAGGATAAGAAAACAAGAGGGATCAAGATTTGTGTAGATACAAGCAAGATAAATGATACATGTCTACATGATCCATTTCCAACACCTTTCATAGATGAAGTGCTAGAGAATGTAGGAGGCCAAGAGGCATATTCTTTAACAAACAGATTCTCAGGGTACCATCAAATAAATATTGCACAGAAAGATAGGTATATGACTACCTTTTCAACAGAGTGGGGAAGTTATCAATACACATTGATGCCTTTTGGATTGAGGAATGAACCTGTAGCTTTTTCAGGAGTTCTTGTTGCAGATTTTAAAGAATTTATTCTTAAGTTCCTTGAAGTGTACTTATATGATTGGACTGTGTTTAGTTTATTGAAAGATCACATAGAAGTACTCAGGTTAATGTTGGATAGGTGTAGACAATGTCATCTTTCACTAAATATGAAGACATGTATTTTTTGCACATCTTTGGGAATTGTTTTTGGCCATGTGGTATGTAAGAAGGGATTATTAGTGAATCTTGCCAAAATTGCAGTGATTTTGGACATACAACCACCCACCTCAGTGAGATAGTTGACAGAAACCTTGGGTCATACTGGATATTATAGGAAGTTCATTAAGGGTTATGTGAAAATTACTACACCTATAGAGAATTTGTTGAAGAATGAAGCTAAGTCCCAATGGAATGAGGATTGTCAAAAGGGTTTGGATACATTAAAGCATAAATTAGTGATTGTGTCGATCTTGATCTTCCTAGACTAGATGAAGGAGTTCCAAGTTCAATTAGATGTGTCATCCATATATTTGGGTGTAGTATTATCTCAACCAGGGGAAGGAGACATACATCACCCAATTGATTTTGCAAATAGGAATTTGTCCATGGAAGAGAAGAATTACACCACTACAGAATGAAAAGGATTGAAAATGACATATGCGCTACAAAATTTAGACATTATTTATTGAGTTCTCATTTTAAGATGTATATAGACCATTTTGCAACAAAATACTTAGTGAACAAGCCAATGTTGGGGGGGAGAATATGTAGGTGGTTAATAATGTTTCAAGAATACAATTTTGAGGTTGTTGTGAAACCAGGGAAGTTGAATGCAATACCAAATCATTCATCATGCATACTATTAGAAGAATATGCAGGGAATCTAGATGACATCTTGTTGAATGCACAATTATCTGCAGTCAAAATGGTTGACGACTACTTCACATATATCATGGAAATTTTAAGTACAGGAATGGTCCCGTCATACATGAAAATTGTGTAGAAGAAACAATTAGTGGTTAAAAAACAGACTATGAGTCAATTGCAGGGAACTTGTACAAGTTAGGTGTTGATGGAATATTGAGACGATGTGTGTTAGAGCATGAAAGGGCTATGATGCTCACAGAATCACACGAAGGGATTCAAGGAGGAAACTAAGCAGGTAAATAAAATGTGTAGAATATTTTGTGCATAGGGCTCTGGTAGCCCACAATTCATAAAGATTCTAAGAGTACTATCAATCATGCGATATATGTCAAAGTGTGGGAAAGCCATCCATGAGGGATGAGATTTCTTTACACCCACAAGTTACATTGCAAGCATTTAATAAATTGGCAGCAGAATTTTTTGGACCAAGAAACCCATCAACAAGAAGATTAGGAGATATGTGCATAACCATTGTGAAAAAATATTTGACCAGATGGGAAGAAGCAACACTAGTCATAGACTGCACCACAAATATTATTGCACTGTTTCTATTAGAGAACATAGTAACACAACTTGGATTCCCACACATATTACTTAGTGATCAAGGAACACATTTCCTGAATAGGATGATTGTAGCATTGACCGAGGAATTTCAAATTCATCATCAGAGGAGCATGTCATATCACCCTCAGGCCAATGGGATAGGAGAAGATTTTAATAAAATTATGGAGAATGCTTTGAAAAAGATATGGAATGTAGGAAGAGATGATTGGGACTTAAGGGTTCATGTAGTATTATGGGAATTCAAGACTATAAGAAAAAATTTGACAAGAAAGACACCTTTTAGGTTGGTCTATGGCAAAGAAGCAGTGATTTCGATGGATTTTATTGTCCTTAGCCTATGTGTTGAAACAATTACTGATCTTTCAAACTCAATCACAGTAGAGGAGAGATTATCACAGTTGGTACAACTTGAGGAAGACTTCTTTGTCTCAAGGTTCCATCAACAAGTTCAAAAGGCGAGAAAGAAGTCATGGCATGATAGACACATCAAACAAAAAATGTTTCAAGTAGGGGACTTAGTATTTTTGTACGAAAGTAATTTTATGCAGCATCCGAGAAAGTTTCAAATGCATTCGTTAATACCATATATGATTTAGCATGTGACGAAGGTAAGTGTTGCATAGTTGGAACCAATGAATGGAGAAGCTCTGGGAGGCATGGTGAATGGAAGTCGGCTGAAACTCTATAGCGACAGACAACCATAAACACATTAATCTGGTTTGCGCAGAAAGACATGTATCATAATAGTTGTATTATAGTCGGAGAGGTAAAATACAGGAAAAAAAAACAAAAAGTAGAAAAAGGAAGAAAACAAATAAAAAGTTGAAAAACAAGAAGAACTACAAAGGTATACATGAATAAGTATGGGAAATAAAGCAACAAGAATCACACAAAAAAGGGAGTATCGCACAAATAATTGAAATAATGGAAAGGAAGTTAAGTGCGCACAAAAGTCAAGCGTGGAACAAGACCATTAAGGGAATTAAATCACATAAATGAAAGTTAAAAAGAAGTAATGACGAAACATACTAGAGACACATAGTCATAAATTGAAGGCATTGCTAAGGATCAGGACAAACTGGTAGATCAAAGGAAAAATTTGGCGAAGGATTTTGAATTAATGCCAGAGTAAGTTAAGTATTGATTTTAGACTCTGACGAGATTCGACACTTATGTTAGGAGCGAAATAAATTACATAGTTGTTGAATGGTTATAAAAGTGCATAAGTGATCCAGATTTTAGGAGCAGAACAAAATGACTACAGATTATTAATAGGTTCTTAACAAAAAATAACAGAGATACAGTAAAATTGGTTTTCTATTCAATAAGGAAATAAGTTGAAACTGTAAAATGCAGTGGAAACAAGTTTGTTGGAATGGTGGTGTCTTATCTTTGAGAAGAAATGTGACGACTGCAAACATTTGTAAGAACAAGATTACAATGAGGCTCTGAAGGAATTTTTACAATAAATAGGAATACCAAAGACCCTAGACATCCAAAAACCTAACCCTAGGAGATGAAGTTCCAAAAGTCATGTGGGCCCCGTTTGGGTAAGTTAGTACATCAACTTCTTGGGGTCGTAACTTTTGCATACGATCTTCGTTTTAGGTGCATGATAGCTCGTTGGAAAGGTATCGTTGATGAGATTAATTTTGGGTAAAATAATGAAGCAACATACATATTTCCCTCTTTTTCCCAAAACACGTCGTTTAGGGCCTCAAAACCTCTCCTAAAGTTTCAGGACCCGAAAACCTGCTAAAAATAGTAAATTACGAAAATTGCCAAAAAATTGTTTTGAGCCAGTTGGAAAATGTGGGTGGCCACCAATATCCACTTGGACCAATCCTCCCTCCTTAGGAAGCAATGGTCTCCATTGCGTTGATTTCGCCCATCACATGAGGAAATTTCTATTGAATTTGGCCCCGGGTGAGCCACTTTCTTTGGTGCAGGAGTTTCCCTGCTTTGACGACTTGATAAAGCTGGATCCTTTGTTGTCGAGTGCCCTTGACCTATGTGTCCCCAATCTAATCATGGGATGCCTATTGTATGCATTCTGGGTTGATCTCTATTGATGTCAATTGTTCTGCTATTTTTGAGGTGTCCAATAATGGTGGGAAATAAGGGCGAAGGAGATCCACATTGAACATTGGGTGCAAGCCAAGGAAAGGAGGAATGTTGAGCTCAAAAGCATTATCCCCCACAGCCTTAGTGATGATGTACGAACAATAATGGAGTGGGTGAAGCTTATGATGGGGTCCTATAAGGAGTTCTTTTTGCAGGTGCAACCAGACTTTGTTGCCCACCTGAAACTTATGTGGCACCCAATGTTGATCATGGCGCTACTGGTACTTGTCATTGGAATTCTGTAGGATATCTTGAAACTTTTGGCAGATGTGATAGATCCACTCAATGAACCAAGTGGATTTTTTAGCTTCAGTTGGAGTAGGAGGTTATTCAGTTGAGGTGACCGCAAGGGGAAGTGAAACATCTATGGGACCCAGTGGTTGGAATCCCAACCCCACCTGAAAGGGGCTATGTCCAATTGATCTATGTGGGGCTCGATTGTAGATATTTTGGACATAGGTAAGGATCTCATCCCATGTGCGAGGGTGCTTGTAATTATACATGTGAAGAATATGCACAATCATTCGATTTACGACCTTGGTTTGGCCATCTGTCTTGGGGTGGAAGGACACAGATTTGGTGAGCTTGGTGTCCAGCAGTGATTAGAGGCTCAACCAGAATGTGATGAGAAATCAACTATCCCAATATGAGACAATTTTTTATGGGATTCCAAAATGTACCTAGACTCGTTCAAAGAAGATCTTGGTAGTGGCCTCTATTGTGATTCTCTTCTTCCAGGCAACCAGAATCTCCATCTTGGAAAAGCGATCAACAAACACAAAGACACATTCATTTCCCTGCTTGGTGGACATGAGGCCTGAAGTGTAATCCATTGAGATGGATTCCCATGGCATGTCAAGAGTAGGAAGAGGGGTGTCTAGGCCATGTTTCTTAGTGGTCAGTTTGGGAATAATGTAGGTAGTGCAGGACTTGATATACTTGCTGACCTCTTGTCGAAGTTTTGGCCAGTAGAAATGTTTCTGTAGCATTGACACTATCTTTTCAATGTTGAAGTGTCCTACCACCTGACTGTAGTGGGATTCCTAGATCATCTTCACTCACTCGCTTGATGGAACACAGATATGGCCTAGACGAAACAACAACCCATCCTGAAGATGGAAATTATTGACAATTGCATTTGCACACAACATTTGGTAGGTGGTGGTGAAGTCTCGGTCTGTCTCATAGAGTTAGGGCCATCTAGAGGTCTCCTAGATGCAAGATTCTAGCACCATGGTGAGTGTTTTGATTGGCGGTCTATTGATCCAATCAACGACATGATTGGTGCTTCATGTTTTATACTTGATGTTGAGGTGGAATTGTTGCAAATATGTGGACCACTTTTGATGGCGGTCATTCTGCAGTTTTCCTTGTGTGTTAATGAAATTTAGTGTCTTATGATCAGTGTGGATGATTGTCCCCTTCCCAAGAATTTGATGTCTCCACTGGTGGAAGGATTGAAAAATGGAGTACATTTCTTTTTCATAAGTAGGGTACTTACAAACAACATCTGATAGTGTCTCACTATTATAGGCCACGAGGTGGCCTTGTTGAGTAATAGCAACGCCCACAACATAATCTGAAGCATCTGTCTCAATATCAAAGGGTTGTTGCAGGTTTGGTAGTGAAAGTATTGGGGCTGAGCACAAGAGCTACTTCAAATCATCAAACGCTTGTTGTTGGGACCGGCCCCACACAAATTTTTCCTTACCACCACCCTTGGTTATTTGGCTGAGGGCCCATGCAATATGGGAGACTCACAACATGAACCTGCAGTAGAAATTGGTAAGGCCCAAAAAGATCTAAAACTCAGTGAGTGTGGTTGGGGCTGGCCAGTCATGGATGACTTGGATCTTGGCTAGATCCACATGTACTCCATGTTGATCAATGATGTAGCCTAGGTAATGGACCATGTCCATGACGAGGGAGAATTTTTCCAAGTTGGCGTATAGCTTGTACTGTCACAGGGTGTGCAAAACCTATCGAATATGATGCAAGTGTTCAGCCCAAGTCTTGATGTAAATGAGAATGTCATGCAGATACACCACTACAAAAGTATTGGTGAATGGCCGCAGGATATCATTCATCATTCTCATGAAAGTGGCTAGAGAATTTGTCAAACCAAAGGGCATGAACAAACATTCAAAAAGTCCTTCCTTTGACTTGAAGGCGGTCTTCCATACATCTGGCTATTCTATCAGGACCTGGTGGTAGCCAAACTTTAGATCAATATTACTGAAGTATTTGGCCCCCTTGATTTGATCAAGGAGGTTGTCGATTCGGGGAATCAGGTACTGGTTTTTGACTGTGATTTTATTTAGAGCCTGGTAATCAATGCAGAGTTTCCAGGTTCCATATTTCTTTTGTACTAGCACGATTGGGCTCCCACACGGTGATGATCTAGGACAGATGTGCCCCTTATGGAGCAATTCTTGGATCTATCTCTTAATCTCCTCATTCTCTAACAGGGAGCAATGATAAACTAGCCCATTGGGCAATAGTGCATCATGGATCATATTGATGGGGTGCTTGACCTGGTAGTGTAGAGGTACCCCAATAGGTGAGGAGAAGATATCCAAGTATTCTTCCATGACCTTATCTACTTTCTTTTTCTATGTGGATAGGTCGGTCGTAGAGACCCTGGATGTGGTTGTGATATTTCTCTTATTTTGAGAGCGAATCATGAAGAAGACAAACTTCCCCATCTGAGAGATGACCTTCCTACATTTCTTATTAGAGATCAAGTAAATAGCACCTTGTGGGACTACCTCAGGTATCTTGTACAATTTCCTGTTCAAAGTAATAATAACACTATGAGACATAAACTCATATACATGATGACATTTCCATAAATAGGGTTGGCCCAAAAGAACATCACAAACTTTGAGAGGAGAAACATGACACAATAGCTCATCTTTGAAGGGCTTGATGTTGTATGACAGTCAACATTGTTGGCTGATGCGAATATCGCTTCCTTTGCAGAGCCATCCAATGGTGTAGGGTTTTGGGTGTGGCATTGTTGACAAGGCTAGCCGCTTAACGACCTCTGCTGAGATGAGGTTCTTATGGCTACCGCTATCAATGATGAAGTGCATTTGGGTTCCTTTTACCCACATATGTGAATGGAAGAGGCACTCTCCTTCTTCTGGCTCATTTGGTTCACCAGGCTAGAGCTTGGTGGTAGCAACAGTGGCACTGGGTTCCGCATCAATGATCCATCTTCCCCTTTCTAGTTCTGGCTCAGAATCATAACTTACATTTGATTCATAGGCTTTCACTTCAGCTACCAACGACTACTTTGAGAAATAGTCAGTAGTGTTATGCCAAGGGATCTTATGGAAGTCACACCACTTCCTGGTATATTTCTTTGTCTTTCTCGTGTCCTTATTTTCTTGTGGCTTGGACTGGTTGTCCTGATATTGTCCATCTTTTCTTCATCCTTTTTTCTGTGGGTTGGGGATGCCCTTTCCTGTCTTTCATTGTGCGGGGTTCCCATGTCCAAATTTTAGCATCTTTTGTTTGAGCTTCTGCTCTATTTTGACGGCATATCAGTAGGCCACGCCCAAGGATGAGATGTCCAGAAATTCCATTTCGGTTTGGATGTATATATGCAGAGCATCACGATACTTGAGCACCATATGTCACTCTGAATATTTGATACCCAACTTAGTGCACAAGGTATGGAAGATATTTGTGAAATCTAGCACTGCTTGGTCTCTTTCTTGATGCAGTGTGATCCATTTGGTATACAAGTCGTCATAGCTTTCGACAGGGTAGTATTGTTCCTTAATAGAATCCCTGAAGGATTCCCAGGTGGCCGTGACTATAAATAATGAGATTTCCTCTGTTTCCTTTTTCTCACAGAAAGTTTCCCACCAATATTTGACATGGGGAATGACTTTGAGGAGTGCAAAAGTAATCGTTTCTCTATTTGAAAAGTTGTGGAAAAAAAAATACCCTTCTAGTATTTCATCAACCAATTGTCTACAACATCTGTGTTCATCTGACCTTCAAATATAGGAATGTCAAAGTTTATTTTCATGTTGATGGGGGCGATGTCTCTGCTCAAAGAAGATGTGTCGCCTGTTGGTAGCCGCCGAAGGATTTACACGAAACTATCCATCATCTCGTTCCTCTGTTGCATGAGGGCTTCCTCAATCAACAGTTTGAAAGGATATCTTGTCCTATCATCTTTATTTTCTCCTTCCATTAGAGGTCTCTTGGGCATACGAGAGATTTTTTCCTCAAGAGAAACAAGCTCGAGACCCAACTCTTTATACTCCGACCTCATTGGGGACATGCATTAAGACGACAAGGAGAAGACTACTCTCATACCACTGATCCAGATTTTATGAGCAGAATGAAATGACTACAGATTATTAACAGGTTCTTAACACAAAATAACAGAGATACAGTAAAATTGGTTTTCTATTCAATAAGTAAATAAGTTGAAACTGTAAAATGTAGCGGAAACAAGCTTTCTGGAATGGTGGTGGCTTATCTCTGAGAAGAGATGTGATGCTTGTGCTCATTCGCAAGAAGATGATTACAATGAGGTTTTGAAGGAATTTTTACAATAAACAGGAATGCCAAAAACCCTAGACATCCAAAAACCTAACCATAGGAGATGAAGCACCAAAAGTCATGTGGGCTCCATTTGGGTAAGTTAGTACATCAACTTCCTTGGGTCGTAACTTTTGCATACGATCTTCGTTTTAGGCACATGATAGCCTATTGAAAAGGTATCGTCAAGGAGATTCATTTTGGGGGAAATATCGAAGGAAGTGTCATATTTCTCCTCATTTTCCCAAAAAACGTCACTTAGGGCCTCAAAATGGCTCTGAAAGTTTCAGGACCCGAAAAACTGCTAAAAATAGTAAATTACCAAAATTGCCAGAAAACTAGTTTGAGCCAGTTGGAAAAGGTGGATGGCCACTGATATCCACCTATATCAATAAGGGACTGAAAAGAAAAGGTTATTTTCATTTTATAAGAGTTGTGAGGATATAGAGTAGACCAAAGATGAACTAGAGCCAAACCAAAACCGACATAGAGTAGTTAAATATATGAGTTGCAGGGAACAATGGCACCACCAAAATTTGGGGCACTAGCAATCACAACACGCAAGAAAAACAAAAGACCATCGGTTCCACCAGTGTTCATGGAAACACCTGGAGCTTTGGCCTCACAGCTAAGCTTTCACAAGGACTACATACCACCATGAAAGAACATTATGCCATAGGTCAGAGTACTAGTAGATGAAAAGTACCTACTTGTCATGCCGAAAATACCACCTGGTGTCATTGTCGAAGGGGACTTCCTAGGAAAGATCGCATCTTTAAGTTTTTCATACCACAACATAACGAATGAACAAACATTTCCTGAGTTGGAAAGGGAGAAATATTTATGCGCGAAAATTGTCCCATGGGTAGGTGAAATTCTACTTGAACCACATAGTTGGGCAGTAGGAATAGAGAAATCAGGAATATTGAATGTACTGGAGATCCCACATTTTGGTCGAAGTCTGGAAATAAACTCATGTTCCAAAATGTTACTAACTTGTTTCCACAGAGAAACTTTTTGGATAGAACCACCAATATCTATTGATACACAACTAATTGTGTGGATAATAACCTTGCTGAAATTAGGTGTGACATCCCCAAAAATAAAGTATTTTTGAAATTTAAAATTTGTTGGAAAATTATTCGTTTTTAGTAAATTTGAATTTGGAAAATTTTTTCCATTTACGGAAAATCCGAATTTCGAAATTGATCATTGTAATAAATTATTATGACTATTGGGCAGAGATCTAATTTGACCCAACTAACTATTTGACTATGACACTTGTATGAAAACAAAATATTTTATATTTATTGCAGAATAACAAATGGAACAACCATGTTAAAATCAACTAACCATGACTCCATGAGTGGGTAACATGTTGGAACTACCTCTGGGCTGATTATTACAAGTGGAAAATCAGAGATTTGGCCATTGGAAGCCCCTGAAAAGCAGGGATTTAGAAAGCTGTGAAAATCCCCAAGGGAGGGTAAAGACCTAGGCAAAAAGGATTGTTTTGAAAAATGGCATATGTGAGGAGGTAGGACGCTGCCAAGTATGCTAGGGAAGGAATTGCCTCTTGCTGTTATGAATACTATTTCTGAAGTGTGAGGTAAGGAGGACTATTCTGGGAAAATAATTGTTGAGTACCTGCTTTTATGAGCACTAAATTTTGAGTGTGAGGCAAGGAGAAGGATATTAATAGAGGAAGACATTGTTGAAGAGGATATTCCAAGTTTTCCCTCATGGTTTCATGGTCAGGCTAGGGGGTGAATAGGACAATTGATCTTGGCTACCCTATTCTACGGTTGGGAGGAACATCGTTGTTCCCTTTGTCTTCCTTGCAAACTGGTTCAAATATGTTAATCAACTCCTCCTCTATTTAGATTTATATATATATGATGTAATGCAAGTTTTAATTCCGAATCTAATTATTTCCATCTCTGTTTAAATGATTAAATCATTGATATGGTACATATATATTGATTCGAAATTGAATTATTTCCATCTTCATTCAAATGATTAAGTTGCTGATATGTTACATATATTGATTCAGAATTGAATTATTTCCATATGTGTTTAAGTGATTAAAACATTGATATGGAGCATATATATTATGTTTGAACTGATATAACAACTGGGAAATCTATTCAAGAAAACGAAGCATAAATATCGACAGAATGCCCTTAAATGCAATTCAGAATAACTCTTATGGTTAGATTGATTCTAAACAAACTCTATATCTTATCTTTAATGGTTAAGGCATAATTAAATAATTATTCTTGGTTAATTTTTGGAAGTAAGCACCTCAAAAAAAAAAAAGGGAAATTAGAGTGTAATAGTAGGATAAATTGCAGTACATAGAAACCCTTGCAGAACTACCTATGTGTAAATACATGTAAGAATTAAGTCTAGATACGAGGCCTTGGTATTTTCTACAGGTAAAGTCTTAAGATCATTTTTTTCAAGACCTCCTTTTCCCACATAGGCTAGAATCAAAACTAGTACCAAAACTAGTATCCCACAAGATAATTATATCCTTAACAAAAGAGACAGGCCTAATTACTGTTGGTAATCCGTGTGGACGCCATAGAAGAAAATCCGAGATTTGAAATGTCTACAACAGAATGTATACGTATTTGAGCCATCCTTATATTATGTCCAGGATAGACTATTCTGACAGACTTATAGATGCAATCATATAAAAGAAATGCTAGAATGGATTACAATATATTTATTCCGAAATATATATTTGAGTAATTTTTAATGCATTCATAGAAAACAATGTGATTTGAGTTTTATTTTACCCTAGTCTTAGTCATAACAACAACTCCTTTTCTTGGCAATAGAAGACAAATACAGTAAATAGGGAAGTAATCAAGACTCTGTAACCATAGCGAAATTTTGGTAATTATTGTTATTTTCGGAGAAAACAGATCGAATACATGACAGTCAAAATTTTTTGATTGCTTTAAACTTCTTAACCATATATGGTACTCTAAAGGATAGATTTAAACTCGCTGAGAGTTACTACGCCTTTCCAAGTATAGACGATAAGGACTATAGTTCCTTATCCAGAAATTTATTACATAGTTGTTTAAACAAAAAATTGAACATAGAATCCTTATATTACTGAAGGCGAAACATAACCATTTTGGAATGGAAAATAGGTGGAGCTATGACCTCCACTTACTAGAACTTGTAGAGTTAAATTCAAGAAGAGAAGGGCTCAGAACCTGAGTACATTTTCACCAATAACAGCGGTGGGCATCCGGAATTTGCGTGAACCAAAGCTCTGTAAAACATACCAGAATTTATTAATATCTTGTAAATGAAAGTAAAGTAATGAAACATTAATAGAATGGACAAATGTTGACCAACAATTTAAACTGCCAGAGAGACACTCATCTTTTGATGTGAAAGCTCAGGTCCTTTCCCTGTCAAATGTTAATTGATAGACGAACAATCGAGGAAGGAGAGTGCAGTAAACCCTTGATGGGTACCTCACATCGACAAGGCCCATCATTAGTGACTTATACCAATTCTTTACAAAAAAAAAAAAAAAAAAAGATAAATAAGAAAAATAGAAACAATGCATTAACCAAGGAAATCAAACAAAGTAATTGACAGTGTTAGTTTTTCCTTATCACCTAAACAATACAAGTCGAACTGTGCCAAAGACTTGTTTTAAACCTGTCCAAGATCAAATTCACAGAAATTAACAAGGGTTCAAGTATTCAGTGTAAATATTTGTCATAACCAGACTGCGAGGGTTTGCCTTGTAGCTTACAGGAAACTGGGTAAGAGTACCGACAGAGAAAACAAACCCATCATAAGGAACGACGAGAAGTAACTTAGAGGGAGACATAATTTTTCTTTAAAGAAAAATAAAAGGAACGAATTTTCCTAGACATTCAACGTTGGACTATGATGTATAGCCATAGGGTAAGACTAAGGAGGAACAACGATTTAGGGCTCAAGGAATACCTAAGTCCCTTTTCTTTTCCCAGAAATTTAACTAGTATTTCTCGGGAAAAGAATCAATAAACAGAGTGTCATGACTTTCAGGAAACAGGGATGAACAAATAGTCCAGATGATTTTAGTATAGGAACTAAACCAAAAGAATAAGAAACTTTAACGTTAGGGGATAATGCATCTAAACTCGGAAAAGAACAACAAAATGAGATTACCATCACCATATTAAACTATTAAAGACTCTACTCAATGTTTAATAAACTTACCCGGAAGACAAACATGGTCGACTCGTTCGCTGAGTAATTGGCCTCCAGAATGATAGTCTTCCCACTCCGAATGTTTGATACACAGAGCTAATGTCAAGATAAAAGTATACAAGAGCAACGTCAAAATAGAGATACACGAGAAATATTGATAACCAGAAACATCCGCAAGACCTTTTCCATAGGAATCATAGAGACAAAATCAAAATGGATCGGTAGTCTTTGGATAACTGTCGGCTAGTCACAGAGTTGTTTAATGAGAGCCTATACCTAAATGTCATAGTTAGGGAAAGGTGGCAGATCTTCGATAGGGAACTTTAAAACACACGATAGTTTCAAAGGATATTCGTTAAGAACACTTTAATTATCTTGGATGGAAGCCATTAATCCATTACAATTGTACCCAAGAGAATCTGCCTCATATCCATGGAACAATCGTGATGACAGATAGTCTGGAACTTCTCGTTTTTAACCCTTACTTCAGTTTCGATTAGGGTTCCCTCACGATCATAGAATTTGGTTAAAGAAAAGAAACCCTATGCCAGAGTTGGTCCAGATAGGAATGACTGCAAGGCTTAAGTATTTAACAAATTATACCTAACCTTAGAAAAACACCTTACAGGTCATAAAGCTCGCACAGGAGAACTGTCACACTATCTGAAATACATTAATTTAGTATCTTTCTCTTTTTCCAAGGAAATCATGTTATCACCTCAAGATTTAAAGTTGATCATACATGGATACCCCATTGTAAACCTTACTTATGAAAATGGGGCATAAGTTATGGTGGCATACCTATGAACATAAATAATCTGGTGATGACAAAAGCTTTGACTATATTATGGTATCATATTCACTTTCATATATAAATATAATTAGTCCTTGTGGAGGCCAGTAGTATAGTTTATGTGAAACATCAATATGGACTACTATTTAATTTCAAATAGATCCTTGATTGAATTCAAATTTATCCACTGCCCTTGTGGTTATGTTAGGTATAGTCCCTTAATTCACCTTACTAAGTAGCAAGATAAGTTTGATATGAATATTAACGAAGAAAAAGAAGTTTAAATACCCTTGAGAGAAAGGAAGATTTTTTTTTTTATGAGTCTTTAGGGAAACATTACATATGGTATCAGAGAAAAGTTACAACACTAGGCCTAAACAGGGCCACATTCATCGCTTAGTATATATTTTGATTTATGCAAAACTAATAAACCTTTTTGCTACAAACATAAATCCCTTTCTGTTTTGTGTAAAGTATGGCAGCTCAGGATGGAGCAGAAATTAGGATGGAAGGAAATCTCGAGTAGAGACCTCATGGAGATCCAAGACAGAAACGTGATGGAAGCTGACCGATGGAAGTGTTAGAAACAATGAGGAATCTTATTGTTGAACTGCAGGTTTTCAAAGACAACAACGAGAAACTAAAGAAAGCATAGCAAGAACAACAAGAGATAAACGAAGTTCGATTACGCAGTATAGTGACTAGGAAAAGCCCAAAGGATGCTAAAAACGATGAAGAAGTCAACAAGAGAGCTTCCAAGAACTCGGGAATAGAAACAAAAAGAGGAGAAAGTTCGTCTGAAGGTACACCTTCAGCTGCAGACAAAACTAAAATAGACAAAAAGAGGAAACAAGTAGACCACCTGGAAGGCGAATTTAAAAACATCAAACTAGTTACCTTCGATGGAGAATCCAATACAGGAGAAGAAGTTGAGGCATGGTTGTTGGACATCAAGAAATTCTTCCAGATCTACAACTACTCCAGTAATATGAAGGTCACAATGGCCATCTACAATCTTAAAGGGAAGGCCAGCATTTGGTGGCAAGACCTGAAATTGGCCAAAGGCCTAAAGGAGAAATAGTTGGAATGGTTTGACTTTAAGAAGTATTTCAAGAAACAATACCTTTCTGAAATCTACTACGAAAGGAAAACAAAAGAATTTTACGAACTAAGACTTGGACAAATGACAATGGAGGACATTATAAATAAATTTATGGAACTACCAAGTTTCGTACCGTACTTCCAGGAGGATAAGGTAAAAATCCAACGATTCTTAAGTTGTTTACCACAGTCCTATAGGGATAGAATTGAGTTTGACAAACCCAAATCCTTGAGTGAAGTATTTAGGAAAGCTCAAATGTGTTATGACCAGTATAAACAACGAGTAGAGTTTCCCAAAGCATGGAAGGATAAGAAACAAGATCGAATGAACCAACAGAAGAAGGGATACCAACCATATCCTTATCAGAATGCAACAAAAAGGTTTCCAAGAAAAGATTTTCACTGTAACCATGCGAATACACAAGGCAGCGAAGGCAGCTGTAAACTGATAAATCTAGGGATGAAGAAGTTTGGGGATAGCCCCCATGAACCATTAAAGTGTTGGGAATGTGGAGAAACTCATGTAAGGAGGAACTGTCTACGTTTAATTTCAAAAAACAAAGTTGTTGTTCAGAATTTGCAGGTAGCCTCGATGGTGGGTGACGTGGGCAGAAGCCTGCATCGGATAAATGCAGCCATAGATGGCCGACAAGATGACCACCAGTCCTCTGTGGTAGAAATAGAAGGTAAAATCGATGACACTCGAATTTCTGTTTTAATTGACCCTGGAGATACATTAAGTTATATTACTCCTGTTGTAGCAAAGTCAAATAAACTTAAGAAACTGAAGCATGAAAAATTATGGCTGGTACAACTAGAAATAGGAACTAAAAGGAAAGTGGTTGACTTTATTTCTGATTTTGATTTCTGCTTAGATGGTCAAAATATAAGAACAAATCTGAACATCCTACCACTAGTATCTTACGATATGATTATCAAGATGGATTGGTTGGAACATCACAAATCAGTACTAGATTGTTATACAAAGATACTTAACTATAAAGACAATTTTGGCACTACCAGAACAACCCAAGGTATACCAAAACCTGTATCAGTCAGACATGTTTCAGTGATGCAACTCAATAAATGTATGAGAAAGGGATGTCAAGTTTATGCCATCCAAGTAACAAATCTATTAGAAAAATAAGATAATCTAAAGTTAGAAGACTTTGTTGTCCTACGTGAATTTAGAGACATGTTTGTGGATGAGATACTAGAATTACCTCCTAGAAGGGAAATAGACTTCTCCATAGACCTACTACCTGGTTCATCCCCTATCTCAAAAATACCTTACCGAATGAGTCTACTACAGCTGACAGAATTAAAAATACAATTACAGGAATTGTTGGACAAAGAGTATATTAGACCGAGTGCTTCGCCATGGGGGGCACCAGTCCTCTTTGTGAAAAAGAAATATGGTACTCTAATACTTTGTGTCGATTATAGAAAATTGAATAAAATGACTATTAAGAACAAGTACCCCTTACATTGGATAAATGACCTATTTGATCAAGTAGGTGGGGGCAAGATCTTTTTGAAATTGGATTTACGATCCAGTTATCATCATGTTAGGATAAAGGATGAAGATATAAGAAAAACAACTTTTCGAATAAGATATGGACACTACGAATTTGTGGTCATACCTTTCAGACTCACTAACGCACCAGCCACATTTATGTGTCTAATGAACAGTATTTTCAATCAATACTTAAACAAGTTCGTACTAGTATTTATTGACGATATTTTGGTCTACTCTAAAACGGAGGAAGAACATGAAGAACACTTAAGAATAGTTCTGCAAACGTTGAGGAAACACAAACTGTAAGCCAAGTTTGATAAGTGAATTTTATCAAAAGAAAATACAATATATAGGACATGTAATTTCAGCAAAAGGCATTGTCGTAGACCCTGAGAAAATAAAATCCATCATAGAATGGTCAGTACCTAAGGATGTAGTGGATATCTGGTCATTCATGGGAATCACTGGATATTATTGTAGATTTATAGAAGGGTTATCCAAGATAGCCTACCCCATCACGTCATTACAAAAGAAAGGGACCAATTTTAACTGGTCATAGAAGTGTCAAGACAGTTTTAACAGGCTAAAGGAATTATTGACAATTGCACCCATACTGAAGGTAGCAGACCCAGATAAAGACTTGACCGTATGTTTTGATGCAAGTAAAGAAGGACTAAGTGGTGTCCTAAATCAGGAATGACATGTGATTTGTTATGAATCCCATAAATTAAAAGAACATGAGCGAAATTATGTCACTCATGACTTAGAATTGGCAGCAGTAATACACGCCTTAAAAATGTGGTGACACTACATAATGGGCAAAAAAATTCTACTATTGATGGATAATAGCGGTGTGAAATATATGTTTAGCCAACCAGATCTTAATGCAAGGAAAGCAATATGGCTAGCCTTCTTGAGAGAATTCAACTTCGAGGTCAGACATATCAAGGGTAAGGAAAATAAGATAGCAAACGCTTTAAGTAGAAAATTCCATGGCTTATTTGAGATAAATATCAACAGGGTAGAAAGTGATATGGAACAAAGAATAAGGACGATAGGTATTAACGATGAAAATTACACTAAGATAATGGAAGAATTACAAAACAACACCACAAACTTAGATAAATCAGATCTAAGTATCAATAAGAAGGGACTATTACGGTTTAAAAATAGACTTTACATACCAGATTCAGTGGAGTTAAAATTAATAGTCTTGGACAAAGTGCATAAGAAACCATATTCTGTCCATCCACGATACCAGAAAATGATAACATCACTTAGAAAACTATTTTATTGGCCTAGCATGAAGGGTGAAGCAACATAATACTTAGCTAGGTGCCAAGATTGTCAGAAGGTTAAGGCCGAGCATCAACATCCAGCTAGCCTATTACAGCCATTACCAGTACTAGAATGGAAATGGGAGACCATATCACTGGACTTTATAACAGGTTTTCCTAAAACTCAGAAGCAAAATGATTCTATCATGGTTGTAATCGATAAACTCAGTAATTCTACACACTTTATTCCTGTAAATTCTACTTTTAAAGATATAAACATTGCTGAAATATTTATGAAAGAAGTTTTTATACTGCATGGAATTCCTAAAATGGCGATTTCAGATAGAGACGTAAAATTCACATCCGCTTTTTGGAAGGAATTGTTTGCAGGTCTAAACACTAATTTGAATTTCAGTACAAGTTATCACCCACAAATGGATGGACAGACCGAAAGGAAAAACCAAATCGTAGAGGATATGCTATGCATGTACGTAAGAACAAAACCAAACAAATGGGAAGACTATGTACACTTTGTAGAGTTTTCATATAACAATGGGTACCAAACTTCAGCTAAGTTAAGCCCTTTTGAGGTACTGTACGACAGAAAGTGTACGACTCCAATTAGCTGGGACAACCTGGCTGACAGACTCATGGTTGGACCAGAGATGCTCCAAGAAATGGAGAACATGGTAAGGAAGGTACAACATAACTTAAAAGAATCATAGGACAGACAGAAGAGCTATGCAGATCAAAAAAGAAGACACTTGGAATTTCAAGTGGGAGACCATGTTTATTTGAAGGTCAAATCCCAAAAAAGTTCATTGAAGTTAGGGAACTGTGCCAAGTTGGCACCCAGGTTTTGTGGGCCCTTCAAAATATTAGCTCGAATTGGACCCATAGCATACCAACTTGCACTTCCAACTAATTTAAGAATTCACAATGTATTTCATGTTTCTTTGTTGAAAAAGTATCCTCATGACCCTACTCATATGATTGATTGAAACTTGGTGCAGGTGGAACCAGAAGGCGAGTTCCAGGTGGAACCCCTGGGTATTCTGGATCGGAGAGAAATAACACGTCGGAACAGATTTGTTGCTCAGGTAAAGGTGCAATGGAAGCACTTTAGTCTTGAGGAAGCCACCTAGGAGTTGGACGGAGATTTGTGGAAATCTCATCCAATCCTATTCCAAGAAAGGAACGAACATTGAGGACAGTGTATTATTGAAGGGGGAAAGGATGTGACATCCCCAAAAATAAAGTATTTTTGAAATTTAAAATTTGTTGGAAAATTATTTTGTTTCTAGTAAATTTGAATTTGGAAAATTTTTGCCATTTATGGAAAATCCGAATTTTGAATTTGATAATTGTAATAAATTATTATGAATGTTGGGAAAAGATATGATTTGACCCAACTAACTATTTGACTATGACACTTGTATGAAAACATAATATTTTATATTTAATGCAGAAGGACAAATGGAACAATCATGTTAAAATCAGTTGACCATAACTCTGTGAGTGGGGAACATGTTGGAACTACCTCTGGGCTGATTATTACAAGTGGAAAATCAAATATTTGGCCATTGGAAGCCCCTGAAAATCAGGGATTTAGAAAGCTGTGAAAATCCCCAAGGGAGGGAAAAAACCTAGGCAAAAAATATTGTTTTGAAAAATGACATATGTGAGGAGGTAGGATGCTCCCAAGTATGTTGGGGAAGGAATTACCTCTTGCCATTATGAAAAATGTTTCTAAATTGTGAGGCAAGGAGGAGTATGTTGAGAAAAGAACTGATGAGTACTTGTTGTTATGAGAGCTAAATTCTGAGTGTCAAGCAAGGAGAATGATATTGATAGAGGAAGACATTGTTGAAGAGGATATTCCAAGTTTTCCCTCATGGTTTCATGGTCAGGCTAGGGGGTGAATAGGAAAATTGATCTTGGCTGCCTTATTCTATGGTTGGGAGGAACGTGGTTTTTCCCTTTATCTTCCCTACAAACTAGTTCAAGTATGTTAATCAACTCTTCCTCTATTTAGATTTCTATATATCCGATGTAATGCAAGTTTTAATTCTGAATCTAATTATTTCCATCTCTGTTTAAATGATTAAATCAATGATATGGTACATATATATTGATTCGGAATTGAATTATTTCCATCTCCGTTTAAATGATTAATTTGTTGATATGTTACGTATATTGATTCAGAATTGAATTATTTCCATCTATGTTTAAGTGATTAAAACACTGATATGGTGCATATATATTATGTCTAAACTGATATAACAACTAGGAAATCTGTTCGAGAAAATGAAGCATAAATATCGACAGAATGCCCTTAAATGCAATTTAGAATAACTCTTACGGTTAGATTGATTCTGAACAAACTCTAGATCTTATCTTTAATGGTTAAGACAGAATTAAATAATTATGCTTGGTTAATTTCTAGAAGTAAGCACCTCAAAAAAAAAAACCGAAACTTAGAGTACTACCTTATGAGCGTAACAATAGGATAAATCACAGTGCATAGAAACCCTTGCAGACCTGCCTATGTGTAAATGCCCATAAGAACTAAGTCTAGATATGAGGCCTTGGTATTTTCTACAGGTAAAGTCTTAAGATCATTCTTTTCGAGACCTTCTTTTTCCACACAGGCTAGAATCAAAACTAGTACCAAAACTAGTATCCCACAAGATAATTATATCCTTAACAAAAGAGATAGGCCTAATTACTATTGGTAATCCGCGTGGACGCCACAGAAGAAAATATGAGAATTGAAATGTCTACAACAGAATGTATAAGTATTTGAGTTGTCTCTATATTATGTCCAGGATAGACTATTCTGACAGACTTATAGACACAATCATATAAAAGAAATGCTAAAATGGATTACAATAGATTTATCCGGAAATATATATTTGAGAAATTTTTAATGCATTCATAGAAAACAATGTGATTTGATTTTTATTTTACCCTAGTCTTAGTCACAACAACAACTCCTTTTCTTAGCAACAGAAGACAAATACAGTAAATAGGGAAGTAATCAAGACTCTGTAACCATAGCAAAATTCTGGTAATTATTATTATTTCCAGAGCAAACATATTGAATACATGACAGTCAAAATTTCTTGATTGCTTTAAACTTCTTAACCATATATGGTACTTGAAAGG
>JASDQU010737800.1:70941-85063 GCA_032191745.1 Picea mariana | reverse complement strand
AGAAAGACCTAGGCAAAAGCATTTTTTTGTTAAATAGCATATGTGAGGAGGCAGGACGTTGCCTAGTATGCTAGGAGGAGGAACTACTAAATACTTGTTGTTATGAACACTGATTCTGAGTGTGAGGCAAGGGAGAAGAAAACTCATAGAGGAAGACAATGCTGAAAAGGAAATTTCAAGTTTTCCCTCATGGATTCATGGTCAGGCTAGGGGGTGAATTGGGTAAGCATTGGTTGCCCTATTCTACGATTGGGAGGAACATGGTTGTTCCCTTTGTTTTCCCGCGGACTACTTCAGATATGTCTCTTTACTCTCCTCTTTTCATGATTGTACTATTGAAAAGATTGTATCTGGTTTCTATCGTAGATGATTATCTTTCCAGCATATGTATTAGATAGAATTACAGAGTTGTTGTATATTAATTAAAGTAGAAATAATTTAAATCAATTAAAAGGCTGTAGCTATTCGATCTTGATATATTAGTCATTGTAAGGATGAAACCAGTATTCTACATGATATCTATGTCTATTTTCTGTAAGTTCTGTGTGGTAGGAACATAATCGATATCTTAAATTATGAAATTATAAAGTGATGAGTTATATATCTAGTGGAAATAAAATCCAGATCCGAACATTAGATGGTGTTACAGTACTACTGTGTGTTGATCATGTCAAGAAAGATCTAATTCTACTTAATGAAATAAAAATTAAGCATGTACATCCTGAAAACTACAATTTCTGGAACGATCTACCGATCATAAGATAATCATATGGTCAGACATCTTTAAGTATCCAATATATATCACGAGATTTCAATCTGTGTAAACATTAAGATAAATCTGGAGCAAATGAAAATTATTATAATCATGCATGTCTGTACTGAAATATATAACCACGACTATCTAAAACCCTGAATATAAATATTGTATATTACAGAAAGGTTTCCATGAGATATAATTGCGAATAGTTAATACACAGCGGATAAGTATCGACTGTCACAGAACAATACTATGAAACCTCACTGTATAAATTATAGAAGAGGGTTATAACTGTTCCCCTCATAATAACCACAAAACGAAAGGAATGTATAGAGCCGATAGAATGCCCAGGATGAGTCCTTCGACTCTCTAGAGTATAAACCTTGGATGGTGAAACTCGTTTCAATACGGGGTTTCTTCCCTTCTAACAAGTATTTAAAATTACAAGTAAATCTGTTACCCCTGAAGGCCTTATAGCAATAGAACCTTGCAGTGAAATTTTACACAGTAGTGATCAGAACCTAGAGTCTATGATGAAGTCCGGTTGTCGGAACTCGAGTACCTTTTCGGGTCGGGCGACCAACGAATCCATCAAACGCGAAGCATCTGAATTCTGAAAAGGAAATGGATCGCATGAGTCAGCAATAAAACTTATAAGGAACTAAAGTTAAATAGAAACGGATTATATTCGAAACAGAAGTAGCACAATTTAATCATAAGGAAATCAATCACTCACATAGAAGATTAACGAAATTAAAATACATAATTATTACTTAGCTTGTGATCGGTGTGGAATATTCTCCATTGATGCCACTGAGAGAATCCATCCTAATTAGAAAGGGGGAAATGCAAGCAAAAAATGCTGATGGGTACCCTCACAGGAAACAAGGCCCCAACATTAATGATTATAACCGAGAAAATTATTCATAGAATAAGGACAACGAATAAAAAAAAGACTGTAAACAAGTAGAATAGTAACTACATACAGTATGAATACATAAACCATTGGGATAGCTACCACAAATTGATTAATTCTTTTCTTTACCCTTTTTTGTTGAAGTAATATGAAGATACATTCATAAATACACATTTCCAGAGCCGAATGCTTGAAATAAAAATCCCTAAACCGAAAACAGTTTCACAAGCGAAATAATCATAGAAGTTCGAAGATATTCGTTATTCTCGACTCCTTGCGAATCCAAGGAATATAGATTACACAACCACATCAACCACATTGACGAACAATTTATATACATAGGGTATAAAGACGGATATACGAATCACAGTAGAAACAAGAAATCATTTACTCAGCGATAAATATATCGAAGACACCCAACGTAAGATGCAGGCCTTTGGGCGTTACAAAAGTTATACATTGGGATCCTTATTTACTCTTAGGGATCCCTGTCACTTATATGAACAAACTCATGACAAGAAGGGCAATAAACCTTTGAATCCTTAAAACCCGAAAATGAATCATAACCAAGAATGTAGTCTCTTAATTGAGTTATACCGAGTTCAGACCTACATTACAGAACTAGAGTCATGTAGAACTTACCTCTAAACTAGAACACCAGCTCGTAGACTGGTGACTCTCCCATCCCCTTCGAAATCCCTTACAGGCCGAGCCTTCTACAAGGGTTCGTAGAGGAAAGGATACCTATCGTAGAATAACAAGAGATAAGTAAAGAAATCCAACACATAATAAGAAATATTTGGCGACCCAACAAACCCATAAACGCAAAACCAGAGAAGATCAATACCAATAGAGTCTTCAATATTTAAGAGTCCCAGATTCGAGGGAAAAAAAAAATAACACAGAGTCCTTGGCTTACCATGTATAGGGAACACCAAGGAATAAACGCCTCCATATTTTTTGCCCAGGTCGTGTCTACCCAAGACCACCAACCTCTTACAAAGTTAAGAGCTACCACAAGGTTGCACTAAGGCATTTTCTTTCATTTTGAAAATACCTAGACACAGGCGGGAGACAACATTAATCACTTACCCACCCTTCGCAGAAGTAGAGTAATGGTGATAGTACGCAACAATATGCTACCATGTGAACAAGGTTAGGTGGCAGGGTTTTGTTGACACAATCATCGAATTATAAAACTCAGAAGGTGCCTGGGCATATCGCCATTACTCAGGATAGACAAGGGATTTAACTCAGGACCTGACAAGTACATCAGTCGAACTTACACCAAGTCGGTGCGAGGGAGATGACTCTGTTAGGGGAATTCCTAATACAACCGATAAATCTAGTTTCTCGTCAGTTGGAATGAGACTACCTGGTTCGTTAACCTTAATGCTTTCGGGAAGGAGGACTAGCATGCTTGAACCCTTCAACGATGATAACCATCAACCCACAACAATTTTGGAGTCATGGTTGGGTAAGGGTAATCATGATCTATTTTACACAGAGTGTATCATTCGAACAATTTTAACAAAGTTTTAAAGTCCCTCATTAATCTAAGACTAGTGATCTTTAATACGAATAGTTCCTTTCGGAACCCAATACCTCTCATATAAGTGCTCGTATGTATAAGCAACGATAATGTTATGTTGGGGAGATTGGAATACCCTAATGTTTAACACTTTATAAAGTTGTCTCGGGACAGGCCTTTACCCCTTTTTTCTAACTTTTGTTAGTAAACTGAGGAACTATATTTTTAACACGTTTAGCCTTGTAACCTTTATATATATGGTTTTTAGATAACCAGAGACGTTTAAAGATAAAATTCTCTTACAAAGGAAGGTAGTTGTATCGACAGCAGTAGCGACCATAGCCCTTATGGGAGTGATAGTATCGACACCTAATCACATATGATAACCTTGAGACCTTCGAAACAGGTTGATCAAAGAAAAGGAAATTTTAATGTCACTAAGAAAAAAAAATTTATTTTGGAATTTTGAGGTTGATTACATATGGTATCAGAGAAGCAGGTTACAACACTTGGACCTTGAATAGGGCAATATGATTTGCTTATATATAATTATGTTGTTATAAATCTAATAAAAACTTTTATTGTTACGAACATAAAACCTTTTCTGTTTTGTGTTAATCATGGAAGCAGTAAATGACAACGGGGAAATCTGAATGGATGGAAATCTGGAACAAAGACCTCCTCAAAATCAGAGACAAAATAGTGACTGAAGTTCACCTACTGAAGTTCTAGAAACAATGAGGAATCTCATCGTCGAATTGCAGGTTTTCAAAGAGGACAATGAAAAATTAAAGAAATCTTGACAGAAACAATAGGAAATAAATGAAGTCCTATTGCGTATTATAGTGACCAAGAAAAGCCCAAAGGACGATGATATTGATGAAGAAGTCAGAAAGAGAGCTTCCAAGAATTCTGGGCCTGAAACAAAAAAAAGGAGACAATGCGTCTGAAGGTACACCTTCAGCTGAGGACAAAACTAAAACAGATCGAAAGAGGAAACAAGTAGACCACCTTGAATGAGAATTCAAGAAAATTAAACCAGCTACCTTTGATGGAGAATCCAGAATAGGAGAAGAAGTCGAGGTATGCTTATTGGACATCAAAAACTACTTCCAAATATATAACTATTACAACAATATGAAGGTCGGAATGGCCATATACAATTTGAAAGGGAAGGTCAACATTTGGTGGTAAGACCTGAAATTGGCCAAAGGCCTAAAGAAAAAACAAATGGAATGGTCTAATTTCAAGAAATATTTCAGTAAGCAGTACCTATCTGAAAGCTACTATGAAAGGAAAACAAAATAATTTTACAAGTTAAGACTTGGACAGATGACAATGGAGGATCTTATAAATAAATTTCTCGAATTACTAAGGTTCATGCCTTACATCCGAGAGGATAAGGTAAAAATCCAACGATTCTTAAGTTGTTTACCGCAGACCTACAGGGACAGAATTGAGTTTGACAACCCCAAATCCTTGAGTGAAGTATTCAGGAAAGCACGAATGTGCTATGATCAATATAAACAACAAGCAGAGTTTCCCAAAGCCTGGAAGGATAAGAAGCAAGATCGAATGAACCAACAGAAGAAGGGATACCAACCAGCTCCGTATTGTAATGCAACAAAAATCTTTCCAAGAAAGGATTTTCACTCCAACCATTCGAATATGAAAGGCAACGTTAAACCGGTAAATCTAGGAACGAAGAAGTTGGGGATAACACCCGCGAACCACTAAAGTGCTAGGAATGTGGAGAACCTCATCTAAAGAGGAATTTTCCTCGTATAAGTTCAACAAACATAACTGTTGTTCATAATTTACAGGAAGCCTCAACGGTGGGAGACATGGGCAGAATCTTGCATCGGATTAATGCAACAATAGATGATCGATAATCTGACCACCAATCCTCCATGGTAGAAATCGAAGGTAAAATCAATAACACCTGAATTTTTTGTTTTAATTGATCCTGGAGCTACGTTAAGTTATATCACTCCTAGAGTAGTAGAGTCAAATAAACTTAAGAGGATGAAACACGCAAAATCATGGCTGATACAGTTAACAACAGGAACTAAAAAGAAAGTGGTTGACTTTGTTTCTGATTTTGAATTTAACTTAGATGGTCAAAACATAAAAACAAATCTGAATATTCTACCACTAGGAGCCTACGATTTGATCCTCGGAATGGATTGGTTGGAAAGACACCTTCTAGATTGTTATACAAAGACACTTAACTATAAAGATGAATGTAACACTACTAGAACAACCCAAGGTATATCAAAACCAGTATCAGTTAAACAAGTCACATCAATGAAATTCAAGAAATGTATGAGAAATGGGTGTCAAGTTTACACCATCCAAATAACAAATCTGTTAGAAAAAGAAGATAAGCCGAAGCTAGAAGATTTTGCTGTCCTACGTGAGTTTAGAGACATGTTTGTTGATGAGATATCAGAATTACTTCCTAGAAGGGAAATAGACTTCTCCATATACCTACTATCTGGGTCAACCCCTATCTCGAAAGCACCTTACCGAATGAGTTTACCTGAATTGACAGAACTAAAGATACAACTGTAGGATTTATTGGACAAAAAATATATCAGACCCAGTGTTTCACCATGGGGAGCACCAGTCCTCTTTGTGAAAAAGAAAGATGGTACTCTGAGACTATGTATCGACTATAGAAAATTGAATAAAATGACTATTAAGAACAAGTACCCCTTACCTAGGATAAATGACATGTTCGATCAAGTAGGCGGGGCCAAAATATTTTTAAAATTGGATTTACGATCTGGTTACCATCAAGTCAGGATAAAAGATGAGGACATAAGCAAAACAACCTTTTGAACAAGATATGGACACTACGAATTCGTAGTCATACCTTTCAGACTCACTAACGCACCAACCACATTTATGTGCCTGATGAGCAGTATTTTCAGTCAGTACTTAGACAAGTTTGTACTAGTATTTATCGACGATATTCTGGTGTATTCTAAAATGGAGGAAGAACATGAAGAACACTTAAGAATCATCCTGCAAAGTTTAAGGAAGCACCAACTGTATGCTAAATTCGATAAGTGTGATTTTTACTAGAAGAAGATACAGTACCTAGGACACGTAATATCTGCAGAAGGAATTGCAGTCGACCCTGAGAAAGTAAGAACCATTATGGAATGGTCAGTACCAAAAGATGTAGCAGACATCCAGTCATTCATGGGAATCACCGGATATTATCATAGATTCATAGAAGGATTTTCCAAAATAGCTTATCCTATCACGTCATTACAAAAGAAAGGGACCAATTTAACTGGTCACAGAAGTGTCAAGACAGTTTTAACAAGATGAAGGAATTATTAACAACTGTACCCATATTTAAGGTAGCAAACCCAAATAAAGACTTTACCGTATGTGTTGATGCAAGTAAAGAAGGACTAGGTGGTGTCCTAACTCAGGAAGGACACGTGATTTGTTATGAGTCCCGAAAATTAAAAGAACATAAGCGAAATTATGTCACTCATGACTTAGAATTGGCAGCGGTAAGATATGCCTTAAAAATGTGGCGACACTACATAATGGGCAGAAAATTTCTACTATTAACGGATAATAGCGCTGTGAAATATTTGTTTAGCCAAATAGATCTTAATGCAAGTCAAGCAAGATGGCTAGCCTTCTTGAGCGAATTCAACTTCAAAGTCAGACATATCAAGGGTAAGGAAAATAAGGTAGCAAATGCTTTAAGCAGAAGAGTCCATGGGTTATTTGAAATAAATATCAGCAGGGCAGAAAGTGATCTGCAACAAAGAATAAGGACGACATGTTTTAACGATGAAAATTACACTAAGATAATGGCAAAATTACAAAACAGTATCGCAAACTCAGATAAACCAGATCTAAGTATCGATAAGAAGGGACTATTACGATTTAAAAAAACAAACTTTACATACCAGATTCAACAGAGTTAAAGTTAATAGTCTTGGATGAAGTGCATAAGAAACCGTATTCTGGCCATCCAAGATACCAGAAAATGATAACATCACTTAGAAAACTATTTTAATAGCCTAATATGAAGGGAAAAACAACAAAATACTTGGCTAGGTGCCAATATTGTCAGCAGGTTAAGGCCAAACACCAGCATCCAACTGGCCTATTACAACCATTACGGGTACTAGAATGGAAATGGGAGACCATATCGCTGGACTTTATAACAGATTTGCCAAAAAATCAGAAACATAATGATTCTATTATGGTTGTAATCGATAAACTCAGTAAGTCTGCACACTTTATTCCTGTAAAGTCTACTTTTAAAGCTATAAGCATTGTTGAAATATTTATGAAATAATTTTTTAGACTGCATGGTATTCCTAAAATGGTGATTTCAGATAGAGACGTAAAATTCACATCTTCCTTTTGGAAGGAATTGTTTGCAGGGCTAAATACTAATTTGAATTTTAGTACGAGTTATCACCCACAAACGGATGGACAGACCGAAAGGACAAACCAAATCGTAGAGGATATGCTCCGCATGTACGCAAGAACAAAACCAAACAAGTGGGAAGACTATCTACACTTGGTAGAATTTGCATATAACAATGGGTACCAAACTTTGGCTAAGTTAAGCCCTTTCGAGGTACTATACGATAGAAAGTGTACAACTCCAATTAGCTGGGATAACCCGGTTGACAGACTCATGGTTGGACCAGAGATGCTCCAAGAAATGGAGAACATGGTAAGGAAGGTACAACATAAATTAAAGGAAGCACAAGACATATGGAAGAGCTATGCAGATTAGAAAAGAAGACACTTGGAATTTCAAGTGGGAGACAATGTTTATTTGAAGGTCAAAGCCCGAAAAATCTCATTGAATTTAGGAAACTGTGCCAAGATGGCACCCAGGTTTTGTGGGCCCTTCGAGATACTAGCTTGAATTGGACCCGTAGCATACCAACTTGCACTTCGAGCTAATCTAAGAATTCATAATATATTTCATGTTTCTTTGTTGAAAAAGTATGTTCATGACCCTACTCATATGATTGATTGGAACTTGGTGCAGGTGGAACCCGAAGGCAAGTTCCAGGTGGAACCCGAAGGCAAGTTCCAGGTGGAACCCCTGTGTATTTTGGACCGGAGAGAAATAACACTTCGAAATAGAGCCGTCGCTCAAGTAAAGGTGCAATGGAAGCACTTTAGTACTGAGGAGGCCACTTGGGAGTTGGAGGGAGATTTGTGGAAATCTCATCCAATCCTATTCCAAGAAAGGAATGAACACTGAGGACATTGTTTTATTGAAGGGAGAAAGGATGTGACATCCCCAAAAATAAAGTATTTTTGAAATTTAAAATTTGTTGGAAAATTATTCTATTTTTAGTAAATTCGAATTCTGAAAATTTTTGCCATTTATGGCAATTCAGAATTTCGAATTTGATAATTGTAATTAATTATTATGAATGTTGGGTAGAGATATGATTTGAATGAACTAACTATTTGACTATGACACTTGTATGAAAACATAATATTNCCTAGGCAAAAGCATTTTTTTGTTAAATAGCATATGTGAGGAGGGAGGACGCTGCCTAATATGTTGGGAGGAGGAACTACTGAATAATTGCTTTTATGAACATTGATTCTGAGTGTGAGGCAAGGGAGAAGACTACTCATAGAGGAAGACATTGTTGAAGAGGAGATTTCAAGTTTTCCCTCATGGATTCATGGTCAGGCTAGGGGGTGAATTGGGTAAGTGTTGGCTGCCCTATTCTATAGTTGGGAGGAATGTGGTTGTTCCCTTTGTTTTCCCACAGACTACTTCAGATATGTCTCTTTACTCTCCTCTTTTCAAGATTGTACTATTGAAAACATTGTATCTAGTTTCTATCGTAGACGATTGTCTTTTGAGCATATGTATTAGATAGAATTACATAGTTTTTGTATATTAATTAAAGTAGAAATAATTTAAATCAATTAAAAGGCTGTATCTATTTGAGCCTGGTATATTAGTCATTGTAAGGATGAAACCAGTATTCTACGGGATATATCTATGTCTGTTTTCTGTAAGTTCTGTGTGGTAGGAACATAATTGATATCTTAAATTATGAAATTATAAAGTGATGAGTTATAGATCTAGTGGAAATAAAATCCCGATCCGAACATTAGATGGTGTTACAGTACTACTGTGTGTTAATCGTGTCAAGAAAGATCTAATTCTACTTAATGCAATAAAAATTAAGCATGTACATCCTAAAAACTACGATTTCTGGAATGATCTACCAATCATAAGATAATCATACGGTCAAACATCTTGAAGTACCCAATATATATCACGATATTTCAATCTTTGTAAACATTTAGATAAATATGGAGCGAATGAAAATTATTATAATCATGCATGTCTGTATTGAAATATATAACCACGACTATCTAAAACCCCGAATATAAATATTGTATATTACAGAAAGGTTTCCATGAGATATAATTGCGAATAGTTAATACATAGGGGATACGTATCGACTGTCACAGAACTGTACTATGAAACCTCATTGTATAATTTATAGAAGAGGGTTATAGTTGTTCCCCTCGTAATAACCAGAAAATGAAAGGAATGTACAGAGCCGACATAATGCCAAGGACGAGTCCTTTGACTCTCTAGAGTATAAACCTTGGATGGTGAAACTCGTTTCAATACGGGGTTTCTTCCCTTCTAACAAGTATTTAAAATTACAAGTAAATATGTTACCCTGGAAGGCCTGATAACAACAGAACCTTGCGGCAAAATTTTACATTGTAGCGAACAGAACCTAGAGTCTAAGATGAAGTCTGGTTGTCGGAACTTGAGTACCTTTTCGGGTCTGGCGACCAACAAATCCATCAAACATGAAGCATCTGAGTCCTGAAAAGGGAATGGATCACATGAGTCAGCAATGAAACTTAGAGGGAACAAAAGTTAAATAGAAACGGATTATATCCGAAACACAAGTAGCACAATTTAATCATAAGGAAATAAATCACTCGCAGAGAATATTAATGAAATTAAAATACAAAATTATTACTTAGCTTGTGATCGGTGTGGAATATTTTCCATCGACGCCACTGAGCGAATCCATCCTCAGTCGAAAGGGGGAAATGGAACCAAAGAATTCTAATGGGTACCCTCACAGGAAAGAAGGGCCCACCATTAATGATTATAACCGAGAAAATTCTTCATCGAATAAGGACAACGAATAAAAACAAGACTGTAAATAAGTAGAATAGTAACTACATACAATATGAATACATAAACCATTGGGATAGCTACCACAAATCGATTCATTCTTTTCTTTACCCTTTTCATTAAAGTAATATGAAGAGACATTCATAAATACACATTTCCAGAGATGAATGCTTAGAATAAAATTCCCTAAACCGAAAACAGTTTCACAGGCGAAATGATCATAGAAGTTCGAAGATCTTCGTTATTCCCGACTCCTTGTGAATCCAGGGAATATAGATTACAAAACCACATCAATCACATTGATGAACAGTTTGTATACATAGGGTATGACGATGGATATACGAATCACAGTAGAAACAATAAATAATTTACTCAACAATAAATATGCCGAAGACACCCAACGTAATATGCAGGCCTTTGGGAGTTACAAAAGTTATACATTGGGATCCTTATTTACTCTTAGGGATCCCTATCACTTATATGCATAGACTCATGACAAGAGGGGTAATAAACCTTCGAATCCTTAACACCTGAAAAGGAATCATAACTAGGAATGTAATCTCTTAATCGAGTTATATCGAGTTCAGACTTACATTACGGAACTTGAGACATGTATAACTTACCTTTGAACTAGAACATCGGCTCGTAGACTGGCGACTCTCCTGTCCCGTTCAAAATCCCTTACAGACCGAGCCTTCTACGAGGGTTCGTAGAGGAAAGGATACCTACCACAGAATAACGGGGAGATAAGTAAAGAAATCCAACACAGAATAGGAAATCTTCGGCAACCCAACAAACCCATAAATGTAAAACCAGAGAAGATCAATACCAACAAAGTCTTCAATATTTAAGAGTCCTGGATTTGAGGGAAAAATAAAATAACACAGAGTCCTTGGCTTACCATGTACAGGGAACACCAAGGAATAAACGCCTCCATATCCTCCGCCCAGGTCGTGTCTGCCCAAGACCACCAACTTCTTACAAAGTTAAGTGCTACCACAGGGTTGCACTAAGTCATTTTCTTTCATTTTGAAAATACCTAGACATAGGCAAGAGACAACATTAATCACCTACCCACCTTTCGTAGAAGTAGAGTAATGGTGATAGTATTAAACAATACGCTACCATGTGAACGAGGTTAGGTGGCAGGTTTTCGTTGACACAATCATCGAGTTATAAACCTCGGAAGGCACCCGGGCATATCACCATTACTCATGTTGGATAGGGGATTTAACTCAAGACCTGAAAAGTACATCAGTCGAATTTACACCAAGTTTGTGTGAGGGAGATGACTCTGTTAGGGGCATTCTTGATACAGTCGATAAATCCAGTTTCTCGTCAGTTGGAATGAGACTACCTGGTTCGTTAACCTTAACGCTTTCAGGAAGGAGGACTAGCACGCTTGAACCCTTCAACGATGACAACCGTCAACCCACCACAAGTCTGGAGTCATGGTTGGGTAAGGTTAATCACAATCTATTTTACACAGAGTGTATCATTCAAACAATTTTAACAAAGTTTTAAAGTCCCTCATTAATCTAAGACTAGTGATCTTTAATACGAGTAGTTCCTTTCAGAACCCAATACCTCTCATATAGGTGCTCGTATGTATAAGAAACGATAATGTTATGTTGGAGAGATTGGAATACCCTAATGTTTAACACTTTATAAAGATATGTCTCGGGATGGGCCTTTACTCCTTTTTGCTAACTATTGTTAGTAAACTGAGGAACTATATTTTTAACGAGTTCAACCTTGTAACCTTTATATATATGGTTTTTAGATAACCAAAGATGTTTAAAGATAAAATTCTCTTACAAAGGAAGGTATTTGTAGCGACAGCAGTAGCGACCATAGCCCTTATGAGATTTATAGTATCGACACCTAATCACATACGATAACCTTGAGACCTTCGAAACAGGTTGATCGAAGAAAAGGAAATTTTAATGTCACTAATTTTTTTTTATTTTTATTTTGGAATTTTGAGGCTCATTATAGTATTGCTAGGGAATTAATGGATGTTAGATATGTACCTAAGCCTAAATCAAATTTGATTTCATTGGGAGCGTTGGATTCTTGTGGATATAAGTATATAGGTCAAGGTGGAGGACTCACATTGTCAAAAGGTAGTTTAGTAGTGATTAAGGCAACAAAGGTTGATAACCTTTATAAGCTGGAAGGGATTACTGAAGTGACATATGTATCTTCTTTTTTATGGCAGAAGCATCAAGGTCATAAGACCAAGAAAGAATTATAGGTACTGCTAAGTGGTAAAGCATTTTTGGACTTAAAATCTTTGTTTCTGAATTCCTGCTTGTTTTATATCTCTGCAAGTTACAATGGTGGTATAAAGGGATTTTTTGTCTGAGATCCTACTTCTCACAAGGTCATAATTGACAGAGATATAGTATGTATGGAACAACCAAAAGGGTTGATTCAAGATCGAAACGATAATTTTTTTTGCATGCTAGATAATTCATTGTATGGCCTACTGGTACCGACAAGAGGTTTGAATCTTTCATAGTGAGTCAAAAATTTTCAAAGGGTATGAATGACTATACAGTTTATAGTACATTCACAGTCTTGACGTTCTTTGCTGATGATATGCTCGATGCAAGCTGAAGCATGGATAAAATTAGTAAGAAAATGAGTGAGGTGGACAGGACAATTGAGATGAGGGATCAAGTAGAACAAAACCAAATTATGGGCATGGAAGTATACAGAGATGGTAATGGTAAGCTGTGGTTGGAGTTCAGAATGAACATTGTAAAACCAATTTTTATCCCTCTTGCTTTCGAGTATAAGTTTTCTTCAAGCATAGGTCTTGTCTATAAAGAAGAAAATGTTATGTCTCATGTAAGTTCAAAAGGAGGTCTGTTGTATGTGATGAAATGGTTAAGACCATATGTTTCACGTGCTAATGATGCGTTTTATGTGCTAATGATGTTGTCACATACATGACAGATTCAGGTGTTGTAGTGAAATCGCTTCTTCAACGTTTGAGAAGCACAAATGTCACCTATAATGGTTACATTGAGATGGTTTGTGATAATTGTAATGTATATTTTACAGGTATTTTGGATAGGAGGAGATCTGTCACTAAATATGTCTCTCAACACAGTTGTGGAAGACATGTTGGAGGTGGAGTGACCCCTCAGGAAATCTAAACTCGTACAAGTAACACATGCAAGATCATGAAACCAGTTTTATTAAAGAAGTTACAGTGGTGCTTGGCTTCTCTTGGCTTGCAGAAAAGGTGATCAACAAAAGAAAGGAGAAAGGAGCAAGGTATCAGGTTAATTGTTGTCAAGGTGGAGATTGTTGGGATTTGGTGACAACAAATTCCTCCAAGGATGGTTTTGGATCCTATTATTCTACGTTGGTTGCAACTAAATAGACCAAGTTAGAATATGGATAGGGATTGCATTTAATAATCAATTTCTTGTTAATGTATATAAATACATGTAAGCAGGCAGAGAGAGAGAGTGAGAACTTGTAATTTGGTAGACTTAGCCCAACATTTGGGTGAACCATGTGAAATCCCTGTGTTTATAATTTGTGTGTGATTGTTAATTATCATATGTGAATTGTGTTTTCAGCATTTACAATTCTAACACATGAAGCTATAAAAAACTTTATAGATAGTACTAAACCTTGAAAAATGTCCTAGAGTCCTTCTGTGCTTCTTACAGTTGTTGAGGACTTTGAATGATAAATTCT
>JASDQU010737800.1:55915-70910 GCA_032191745.1 Picea mariana | reverse complement strand
TAATCAAGACTCTGTAACCATAGCAAAATTCTGGTAATTATTATTATTTCCAGAGCAAACATATTGAATACATGACAGTCAAAATTTCTTGATTGCTTTAAACTTCTTAACCATATATGGTACTTGAAAGGCTAGAGTTAAACTCGCTAAGAGTTACTACATCTTTCCAAGTATATATGACAAGGACTATAGTTCCTTATTCAGAAATTTATTACATAGTTGTTCAAACAAAAAATTGAACATGGAATCCTTATATTAGTGAAGGCAAAACATAACCATTTTGGAATGGAAGCTAGGTGGATCCATGACCTCCACTTCCTAGAACTTGTAGAGATAGAGTCGAGAGGAGAAGGGCTTAGAACTCAAGTACCTTTTCACCAAGAACAGGGGTGGGCATCCAGACTTTGTGCGAACCAAAGCTCTGTAAAACATACCAGAAGTTATTAATATCTTGTAAATGAAAGTAAAGTAATGAAACATTAATAGAATGGAAAAATGTTGACCAATAGTTTAAATTTCCAGAGAGACACTCATATTTTGATGTGCAAGATCAGGTCCTTGCCCTGTCGAATGCTAACTAATAGATGACCGACCGAGGAAGGAGAGTGCAGTAAACCCCTGATGGGTACGTCACATAGACACGGCCCATCATTAGTGACTTATACCAATTCTTTAAAACAAAAAAATATGAAGATAAATAAGAAAAATAGAAACAATATAGTAACCAAGGAAATCAAACAAAGTAACTGACAGTGTTATTTTTTCCTTATCACCTAAACAATACAAGTCGAACTGTGCCAAAGACTTGTTTTAAACCTGTCCAGGATCGAATTCATAGAAAGTAACGAGGGTTCAAGTAGTCAGTGTAAATATTTTTCATAACCATACCTCGAGGGTTCTCCTTGTAGCTTACAACGAGTTGGGTAAGAGTATCGACAAAGAAAACACGCCCATCATAAGGAACAACAAGAAGTAACTTAGAGGGACACACAGTTTTTCATTAAAGAAAAATAAATCGAACAAATTTTCCTAGACAATCAACGCTGGACTACGACGTATAGCCATGGTATAAGACTAAGGAGGAACAACGATTTAGGGCTCAACGAATACCTAAGTCCCTTTTATTTTCCCATATATTTAACTGGTATTTCTTGGGAAATGAGCGAATAAATAGAGTGCCACGGCTTTCAGGAAACATGGATGAATGAATAGTCCAGATGATTTCAGTACATGAACTAAACTAGAAGCATAGGAAACTTTAACGTTAGGGGATAATGTATCTAAACTCAAAAAAGAAGAGCAAAATGAGATGAGCATCATCGTTTTAAATTGTTGAAGACTCTACTCTCTACTCGATGTTTAATAAACTTACCCGGAAGGCGGACATGGTCGACTGGTTTGCTGAGTAAATGGCCTCCAAAACAATTGTCTTCCCACTCTGAAGGTTTGATACACAGAGCTAATGTCAAAATAAAAGTATTCAGGAGCAACTCCAAAATAGAGATACAAGAGAAAGATTGATAACCAGAAACATCCACAAGACCTTTTCATAGGAATCACAGAGCCAAAATCAAAATGGATCAGTAGTCTTTGGATAACCATCATCTAGTCACAGAGTTATTTAATGAGGGCCTATACCTAAATGTTGGATTTAGGGCAAGGTGGCAGATCTTCAATAGGGAACTTTAAAACACACGATAGTGTCAAAGGATATGCGTTCAGAACGCTTTAATTATCTTGGATGGAAACCATTAATCCATTAGAATTGTACCCAAGAGAATCCACCTCATATCCATGGAACAATCGTGATGATAGATAGTCCAAAACTTCTCATTTTTAACCCTTACTTCAGTTTCGATTAGGGTTCCCTCGCGATCATCGAATTTGGTTAAAGAAAAGAAGCCCTATGCCAGATTTGGTTCGGATAGGAATGAATGTGAGGCTTATGTATTTAACAAAGTATAAATAACCTTAGAAAAACACCTTACAGGTCATAAAGCTCGCATGGGAGAACTGTCACACTATCTGAAATACATTAATTTAGTATCTTTCTCTTTTTGTGAGGAAATCATGTTATTGCCTCAGGATTTAAGATGATCATATGTGTATACCCCATGGTAAACCTTACTTGTGTGAATGGGGCATAAGTTATGGTGACATACCTATGATCATAAATAATTTTTTGATGATAGAAGCTTTGACTATATTATGGTAGCATATTCACTTTCATATATAAATATAATTAGTCCTTGTGGAGGCTGGCAGTATAGTTTATGTGAAACAACAAGATGGACTACTATTTAATTGCAAATAGATCCTTGATTGAATTCAAATTTATCCATCGCCCTTGTGGTTATGTTAGGTATAGTCCCTTAATTCACCTTACTAAGTAGCAAGAGAAGTTTGATATGGATCTTAATGAAGAAAAAGAAGTTTAAATACCCTTAAGAGAAAGGAAGATTTTTTTTTTTATGACTTTTTAGGGAAACATTACATTAGGAGAGGATCCAACAAAATTATTCACAAACAAGGTGGGGGAGAAATTACTATCGAAAACTATGAAGGATGAGTTCCACACCTTCAGAGTGAATAGGGGGTTGTATGTCACAAACCTAAGAGATGATGTTGTGTGATTTTTTATGCAGATATCGACCTACAAATTATTAAGGAAATGTTGGAAGGATGAGGTGTCAGACACAATGATCTCAGTGGCGTAAAAGTACACAAAGAGGGTCCAAATGAATTGGGACACATCTTTGGTAAATCAATTTTTGATATATTGCATATCAGACTCAGAGAAATGAATTGAAATTTCATAATGCCTGGCTTCTCATCCTGATCACACTAGTTGGCCGGAAGGAGCCTGGAAATAAGGAGAAAAAAATCCCATATCAAATTGTATCCTTTTGGAAACTACTGATGCACATGGTGTCTTTTGACTTGGAATCACATGTGGTGCATCCTTAATTTAAAGCGCACAATGTCCTAGTAAGTCTCTATAGTCTGGGTGTTGATTACTAGTTTTTGAAAACAACTAGCATAGGTAGTGCATCTATGTAATATGACAACCTATGGAATATGACAAATAAGAGCAGACAAATAGATAACAATGTCGCTTTCCATGTCTATCTTGAAGAAATTATATATATCATAATGCTCAGGTTGTGCATCACCACCCAGACTATAGAGACTTACTAGGACATTGCGTGCTTTAAATTAAGGATGCACCACATGTACATCCAAGTCAAAAGAGACCATGTGCACTAGTAGTTTCCAAAAAGATACAATTTGACATGGGATGATTTATTCCTTATTTCCAATGATTGGGAGGAAGACTGGAAGGTTATAGGGGGACAAACAAAACACACCGACAAAGAAGAAAAAAAATACAATGAATATGAAGAACTAGTTGAGGGACAGGTTAATGGGAAATGTAATGGTATAGGGAATACACCGAAGATAAGACCATCAACAGAAGACCCGTAGAAAAAATCTCCAAAAGTAGGGGTCAAACAAAAATACAAGGGGAAGGGTCTAGCCATAGCTACTCATAAAAATATGAATACCCACAAAGTATCACTTGTATATACTCTGACAGATGATGACATGGATAGATTAAAATACTAAGTGTGAGATGTCATAGATGAGAAAATTGAAGAAGCAACACATAAACAAGATGAACTACACCAGAAGGTGTAGGATCAGTTGATGACGATACAACAACTATTAGAGACAGTGAGGATAGCACCAAACAGAGGCTTAAGTGAAGGACATGAATGAGGCTGATTGAGGAAGTAGGGAATAACACTATATTCCCATCAGAGTTAACATCTAGGTGTAGAGTGTTAGAGATGCCGACAGATGCAGTCTAGTTTCCTACAAAATAACTACAAGAGAAAATGAGAGAAATTAGTCACTTGAACTTACTCGTTTCACAGATGCCTACAAAAATACTAAAGAGTCTGCAGATAGGTATTATGTACGAGATAAGGATCCACACTAAGATAATGTGCAGAGAGTTTATCAAGGTGACAAATGATAAGGAGGAAACACAACAAACGTATACAATTTCTCTGTAGGAGAAGATTAAGGTTGAAGAAAAAAATGAAATAACATTGAAGGAGAAGAGTGAGGCTGAGGAAAAGGCCAAGAAAAAAATAAAAGAGAAGGATGAGTTTGAGTCAATGGCACATCAGATACTAATGGCCATACAAAATATCTATAAGGAGATCCCATAAGTAACAATGGTGGTAGAGGCCATAATGGAAGAACATGTCTCAAGAATCGATGTAGCCACTAAAGGATTCCACACAAGGATTGAAGACTTTCAATAGAGCAATATTCCAAGAACACCATTAGAGGAAAGGGGAGAAAGAGAAAGAACCACTATGACAGTGGTAGAAAATATTAGGAAGTTGGATGAGGAATGCACAAAGCTATGTGAGGAAAGTGTGCATATCTGGATGAACTTGATGGAGGATCAAGAAGTGAAGCTTGCGTAAGCTATATTGAGGGATGTGTTGGAAAAGGTGCAAAAGGATTATGAAAACATAAGTACGCTACCACCAACAGAGCACATGATGACCTTCTTTGCACAAAGGAAGTCATATAATGAAATAAAAAAGATGCGAGACCAACACAATATCCTCCAACAGTTATTAGTGCCACTGCAGGACAAAGAACTAAGAGTAATTAGGGAATTATCAGTTGTGCAGGGAAAGGAAAATTAGGTAGTGCACGTCAGTAAAGAAAAAATTACGACCCGAACTGCGCTTGTCATAGAAATTATTGTCGAAAAAGAAATATAAGTTAGGAAATATGTCACAAAAACAAAAGAAACCTTCAAAAAATTCATGGAGGTATGGAGGAGCGTGACACAACAGGCCTGAGTGGCTTGGAATGTGCCACAGGTGAGTGTTGGGGGCCTATTGGAAAATAATTTTAGATATGGTTTTGAGGAAAATCCTAAGTATGGAGGAGATGCACAAAAACAAAAGAAAGAAGAAAAGGATGGAGTGGAGTGCATAGTAAAGGCACATTCAGGATTAACGTGTGTAGTAAAAGCATACTTGGAAGAAAATATAAAGAGAATAAAGAATGAGAATAAAGAAAGAGAATAAAGTACGAATATAGAGAAGGAAAAAAGGAAGGACAAGAGTTTGGCATGCAAAAATAGAGAGATGCACAAAAGCAAGGAGAACAATAGTCAAGAATGAAAAAGGAGCATGCAGACACAAAAGAAGGAAAATCACGCCCAAACAAAGTGTCAACATGCGTTGTAATGAGTTATAATGAGTTGTAATAGGATTTTGGGGATAAGAAAGTAGGTTTTTGGGCCCTATATTTCATGTATAAATATGTAATGGGTTTGGTAGAATAGAGGTTTTTGTTGAAGTTGTGTTGGAGAAGAACTAATGTTGTTCTCGGGAGAATACACTAAGATTGAGAGAGAGATTCTATGTATTAAGGTTTAGGAAGGGTTTTGAAGAGAGAGGCTTGGATTGCAGAGAGACTAGGCAAGATGGAGAGAGATATCATGATACATCTAGTGTAAAAATAGTGTACAAGCCTGAGACGATTACAAAAAGAATTATAAAGAGGCCAACCATTGTGGACGTAACCCAAAGTTTGGTTAATCATGTTAATTACTATGTATGCTTGTCTTTTTATGTGGTTAATCATGAATGTTCTCTTTATGCATGTTAGACTAGATATGTTTACTATCCGATCACTATATAGTAGTTATGGATGTTATGGTGAATATTTTATGTTGCAATCTACACCAAGATGGTACTGCATAAAATTTATTACTAAGTAACCAAGGAATAACAGACATAGGATAATGCACATAAAATAGATAAGTAATAATGAATAAGACGATCTCCTCCTGTTGGCCGTTGGTTATGGAAGAAAGAAAGATTACAGGAGAAAAGATGAAATGTGAACTGCGCGGAAGACACAGTGACTGATAGTGGGTCGAAGTGGAAAATGGAGCAGAAAATATGGAGTGAAGTGAGAGAGAGCGAGTCGTTGGAGGAGAGGATAAAGGAGAATAGATTAGCAAGGAAGATGGATCATGGAAAACTCAGAAAGAAGAAAAAGCCATGTTGGATGCGTTGGAACACCTTGCGGGAAGGAAGGAAAGATAGGCTGGTGAAGTCCAAAAAACGCGGGTCAAGTTGACCTAGGGTTTTGGTATCTAGGGTTTTGACACCTAGGTTTTGGACTAAGGTTTTCGGTGAGCTATTTTAATATATAAATAAGAACCTAGAGGAGGGAGAGGGTTTCGCTATTGTAAGAGAAGAGGATATTGGTCATTATCATTACCATCTTGAGAGAGAGAGAAGTGTTGAGTGTGAGAGAATTCTCATATTGTAAGATCTTCAGATGGGTGCGAAGATCAACCTTGCAGCTGGGTGCACAGGGAGGGGAGATAGAGAGAAGAGAGGAGAGAAGGAGAGAAATATCTGCAAGATAAGAGCACAGATAGAACTATATTCTTTCACCTAATATATTATAAAGCACAGTTATATGGATGTAGCCCTAGGGAGAGGGTGAACCACGTATATCTTGTGTTGTGTGTGATTGATGTTGTGTTCTTTACTTCTGTTACTCTGTTGATGTATTAGTATGCTAGATCTGATATATAACTATGCGAAGTAGGGTTATTCTTGGTAAGAATAATCAAATCTCTGTGCGTTGTTTCATTGGTTCCACTCGCATTCCCTATGGTTGTATACACCTGTGTCCTACAATCCCCTATTGCTACTTCAGGTGAGAATGCATCTTCTTTGCAGGTGTTGCTAAAAGGGCCAGTAATTAGGGCTTGTTGGTGCGTTGTTAGAGATGAACCTTGGGTCTGCCCCTATGCCAACAAATGGTTCTGTTGTCGTGACAAGGATCTTCTTGAGGGAATGTCAAGGTGGTTTCCATCGAAGACAGAGATTCAGAAGTGGATAGAAGAACAAGAAAAGGACTTCACAAAAGCCCAGAAGAAGAACCCTAATCTTAGTACAAAGGATTGGTTGGGAAGGTATAACTTTACTGATATACACGATATCTTCTTTGGAGGAATTCATCAGGAGCTATATGAGTGGTTAGCAATATTAGCAGATACCTAGTTCGAAATCAGCCTAGACCACCTATGGTTTGGACGCCGGCATTGATCAAGAATGCCAAGAGAGTTGATAACGTTGTGTCAAGAGAAGTAGATCACTGGTTTGATAGCACCATTGGAGGGTACATCACTGAGTTTGTTGTTGACAGAGTAGACTCATATAGCCAAGATGAGAGATATTTCTTTAAGGGACTTGGAGGAAAATTTTTACACTTTTTGAAGTTGAATATCAAGATGCTATTGCATGAGAATAAAATATTGAAGATATAGTAATCGATTCGATCAAAAAGCTAATGTTCAAAAATTCAGATAGTGACAGTGACAACGACACAGAGGCTAGACACACGCATAGTGGGAGAGTGTTAAGAGAAGTTCTTCTTGTATACTTGTTTAAGAAGAACTACGAAGATGAAGGATTCTATAGTGGAGAAGAGGCAAATCTGACAGACGAAGAACATTCAGAGTCCACTAGGATAGAGGAAGGGAAGACTAAATAACCTTGTCGAGAAGAACCAAAAACTTCAGGAACTGTGTCGACTATTGAAGTAAGTGATATTACTCCTCCTATTGCTTTAGTAGCATTAAGTAACCAGATTATTCAGAGTTATCAAATCACTCAAAGCACTGTTACCAGCAGTTCAGTACATACTCAGTCAAGAAACCTAGGAAGATCTATGCAGATGAAATGAGGCTACCTATATTTAGAGGAGATGGATCTGAAGATCCTGATCAACACTGGTTTTACGCAAATCTGTGTGGAGTATTAAGAATGTTACTAGTGAAACAGTTAAGAGAAATCAGTTTAGTACTACCCTGAGAGATCATGCACTGAGATGGTACATGAATTTTTTTAAAGGAATTGCACAGCCTAAACTAGTGAATGAGATCAAGAATGCATTAAGTGCAGAATTCAAGAAACCCAAGTCAGAGTCACAATGCATTACAGAACTGAAATAAATCAAGCAGAGAGTAACCAAACTAGTTTGGGAATTTGATCAGAGGTTTAATACCTTGACAGGTCATTTGAGTTTTCAGTTCCTAGATGAGTAGAACAAGGAATGGTTCATTGCTTCCCTCCTACCACACATCAAATTCCCTCTGATGCAACATAATATTTCTTCGTACGATGACGCACTAGAGATCACCATGAAACTAGAGTCATCCCTTATGGGAGAATCCAACTCAAGTATGAGTCAAATTTTGAGTCATCTGAGTAGCTTGTCTCTGTAGGTTGAAGATATGAAGAAAGACAAGGGAAAATATAAAAGAGAAGACATCTGGTGTATCATATGAAAATCAAAAGGCCATGATAAGGAGAATTGTCCCCTATTTCATGAGTAATTGGCCTCTAGAGATTCAATCCCTTTGAAGCAAGTTACCCTACCCTAATGCTAGGTATGTAGAAATCAACATCGCCCTGGTGAATGTTACTATTTTCAAAAATACATACAGATACCCACAAATCTGTATTGCACGTTATGTAAGTCAGTGGGGCATGATTATGGGGACTGTAGGGCTTATGACCTCATGCATGAAAGTTCAAGGGATATCTATAAAATTCAAGGTGAAGTACAACAAGAAGGAAACACTACACAACATAACTCTCTAGGAAGAGGAAACTTCAACCCTCGCAGTGGATTCAGAGGAAGAGGAAGAGGAGGGGGTATGGGTTGAGGACGAGGATAGATCATTTGTTACAAATTCATGAAGCCAGGTCACTCAGAAAGGAACTGTCATAACCCTTGTACCACTTGCATCTACTACAACTCCTTTGAACATGTCATCAAAGATTATCCTGCACTATTAACCAAACTTCGGGAGAGACAAGGAGGTAACCAGCAAGTACAATGAATCTCAATGGAACCTTGCGGAGAGGATCCCAAGGTCGTTGTTATCACTAGAGGAGGTTTTGTTATAGGAGAAGACAGAGTGATCGAAGGGAATACTATAGAAGAATCAGGGGTCAGAAGAGTTGCAGAGAAGACACAAGAGTTTGATGTGAGGAAAGAAAAGATGATATTTGAAGAGGAAATAAGATAATTTGGAGGAGATCAAGATTCTTCATCAAAGGCACAACCATAAGTGGGAGTATGTGGAATGCCCCTCACATTTGATCAATCAGTTGCGCCCGGAGAAGGAAAAGAGGTAAGAAAGCTTATGGAATTATTATGTACTTGCATTAATCTGATTAAGGATAAAAAGCCATACAAGAACTACAAAATTTGATCAGACAATACGAGATAGGAAGGGTAGATCCTTTGTTGAATAAATAAGTACATCAACTATCTAGAAAGAGAAGGAAAAATAAGGAACTACGCCTTAATTTTCAGATTGGAGATTATGATATAGATTATGTGGTCCTCGACATAGGGTCAAAAGTCAATGTTATGATGAAGCAGACCTGGGAACTGATGGGAAATCCTAAGTTGATCTATTCCCCTATCAGACTCAGAATGTATAATCAATAGGTAGTAAGCCCCTTTGGGAGACTGGAGCATGTCCCAGTGGACATCAATGGGGTAAGAACATTTGTGGACTTCGAGGTGATTGAGATAGTTGATGATAGATGACCTTATCCCGCACTATTAGAAATTGATTGGGCCTTCAATAATTCCACTGTGGTTGATTTAAAGAAAATAAGAATGAAATCTAAAGGATATGGCCTTAGGCTCATTGCACCTTTGGACCCTAATGAAGGTCGTAGATATACAGAACCCACTAGAGAATAAAATCGTGCTTATGAACTTGAGAATATATACAAACTGACAACAAGACAACAAGATTACATTAATCCTACAACAAATGGGAACCTAAGAAGGCGAAGTGACAATGCATGCTCATCATACTCAGAGGAATCATGAGAGAATTAGAATAACAATATGTACGAAGTATCTACGCGAAGATGTGCTAGACTAACTAGGGAAGTTCGTTGGATTGGAACAGAAGTAAGTAACTTGCGCACCTTTGATGGTTTAAATCATTTATAAGCCTTCTTGTTGGAATTTGAAGAAATTGTACCAGTACAAAAAAGGTTTTTGGAACTGGATGAGGCCTTCAAAGCAACTCCAACAAGATGGTGGGGAACACACAAAAATAACATCGCAGACTGGGTCCAATGTCGCACTTTAATGACAACGCAGTTTTTAGAACAACTAGAAAAATGAGAAGTTAGATAAATATGTCGAAGTTGTCTGAAATACCATGTGTGAAGTTGTGAAGAGGCCTGGAGCATCACTCCTCAAGAGAAGTGGGTGCACAAATTCATTAACATGCTGGACACAACTGCTATCAATTGGTATCTTCAAGCAGAACTGCGCCTCATCACTGCAGATTGGAAAGGTATGAATTAGAACTTTGTCACTGCCTTTTTATTTGAAAGACAGTACCCTATAGTAGATAAAGCATTACATATTGTAAGACAGATTTTTTGAGGAGGCACCTACCCACCCTATTGAGAAAGAAGAGGATGAATGGGCTACGCCTCTTCAAAAATTGTAAGGTTGTTACAACATCAATATGGATGAAGATGATGATCCTAGGAATGTGAACATCGCAGAAACAAAAGGACAGAGAGACATATAAGGACCAGGAGTTGAACTACCTTTATTGGACAACCAATTAAAATCAATAAAGTTAACATTGGAATAGAGAAAACACTGAAGCTTGCAAACGTTGGACATTATTGGGATGCTTCCACTATTGACAAGATCACATAATTATTGTATGAATACTAGGACTTTTTTCCAATCAAGTTCACTGATATGAAGGGCATTAAAATTCCCATGGGTGAGATAAAGATCCCCTTTAAACCAGATGCAAGGCCAGTCAAACAGATACCCTATAGATTGGACCCGATGTATAAGGAGAAAGTCAAAATTGAGCTAGACAGAATGTTGGAAGCAAGAATCATAGAACTTGTTGAAGAGTTAGAATGGATTATCCCTATAGTGGTGCAGGATAAGAAGATGTGAGAAATCAGGATTTGTATGGATCTCAGGAAGCTAAATGACACATGTTTGCATGACCCATTCCCTACACCATTCACTGACGAAGTGTTAGACAATGTGGGAGGACAGGAGGTCTACTCCTTCACAGATGGATTTTCAGGATATCATCAGATCATGATTTCCATAAGAACACCTTTGCAATAGAATGGGGATCCTACTAGTATAGAGTGATGCCTTTTGGACTGAAGAATGCACCAACCATCTTTTCTAAGGTGGCGGTCGAAGCATTCGAGTTTTTACATAAATGTCTAGAAGCATATTTTGATGATTGGACTGTTTTTAGCTTATTGCAAAATCATATTGAATGTTTAAGAATAATGTTGGATAAGTGCGGGAAATGTCATATTGCCCTAAACCTGAAGAAATGCATCTTCTTTTCACCCTTTAGAGTGTTGCTAGGCCATATTGTGTGTAAGCAGGGATTGTTGGTAGATCCATCTAAGATTTTCATTATTGTCAGACAACCGTGCACTATGCTGGGACATACTGGATACTACAATAAGTTCATTAAGGGATATTCATAGATTACAAAACCCATGGAGAAGATTTTGAAAAAATATTGTTAGTTTCAATGGACATAAGAATTCCAGCAGAACTTCGACACACTGAAATAGAAAATGGTTACTACACCTATTATGGATTTCCTAGATTGGAATAAGGATTTTCATGTGCATGTCAATGCATATTCCTTTGCATTGGGAGCAGTGTTATCACAACCAGAAGCAGGAGATATTGACCATCTATTAGCCTTTGCTAGCAGGAATCTTTCTACAGCTGAGACAAATTACACCACCACTGAAAGAGAAGGTTTAGCCATGGTGTATGCGTTGCATAAGTTTTGTCACTATTGAATGTTTAATACTAATGTTGGATAAGTGCAAGAAATGTCATATTTCCCTAAACCTGAAGAAATGCATCTTCTTTTCACCCTTTGGAGTGTTGCTAGGCCATATTGTGTGTAAGCAGGGATTGTTGGTAGATCCATCTAAGATTTCCATTATTGTCAGACAGCTGCGCACTACGCTGGGACATACTGGATACTACAGTAAGTTCATTAAGGGGTATTCACAGATTACAACACCCATGGAGAAGATTTTGAAAAAATATTGTTAGCTTCAATGGACATAAGAATTCTAGCAAAGCTTCGACACACTGAAATAGAAAATGGTTACTACACCTATTATGGTTTTCCCAGATTGGAATAAGGATTTTCATGTGCATGTCAATGCATATTCCATTGCATTGGGAGCAGTGTTATCACAACCAGAAGCAGGAGATATCGAACATCTATTATCCTTTGCTAGCAGGAATCTTTCTATAGCTAAGACAAATTACACCACTACTGAAAGAGAAGGTTTAGCCATGGTGTATGCGCTGCATAAGTTTTGTCACTATCTTTTGGGAGGACATTTTAAGATGTTCACTAATCGCTCTGCATTGAAATACTTAGTCAAAAAACCAGTGTTTGGGGGGATAATATGCAGATCGCTATTGTTATTCCAAGAATATGATTTTGAAATTGTCATCAAGCCAGGTAGAATGAACAAGGGACTTGATCACTTGTGTATATTGGAACATGGAGAGGAACCTACTAGTTTGGAGGATACACTACCAGATGCACAGTTTTTGGCCATCGGAAATGTTTATTATCACTCCATGGATATATTCCAGTTTCTGTCAACAGGAATGGCACCTAGTGTATACACAATTCTTCAGAAGAAAGAGTTGGTAGTTTGCACTGCGGATTTTTCACTTATAACTGGACAGCTATATAAGATGGGACCTGATGGGATCTTGAGGAGATGTGTTTTGGAAGAAAAAATACCACTAATTTTTGTAGAAGCATATGAAGGCATCACAAGAGGACACTACGCAGGGAAATAAACAATGCAGGAGGTTCTTAGAGCTAGCCTCTGGTGGCCCAGTTTACACAAGGATGGTAAGGAATACTACAAAGCATGCGATGTATGCCAATGAGTTGGGAAACCTTATAAAAGATATGAGGTTCCTTTAGCACCTCAACTAACCTTATATCCATTTGAGAAATGGGCCATTGACTTCATGGGACCTGTAAACCCACCCAAAAAGTGCACAGGAGCCAGGTACATAATCACTGCGACAGAGTACTTGACCCGATGGGCTAAAGCAAGAGAAGTCAAGGAATGTAGTGCAACTACATCTGTGCGATTCATATTTTCTGACATCATAACCAGGTTTTGATGCCCAAAGATCCTTATGAGTGACCAAGGCACACATTTTATTAATAAGACCATTGAAGCCTTGACCGAGGAATTTGTAGTTCATCATCATAAGAACATGCCCAACCATCCACAAGCGAATGGGACAGTAGAAGCATTCAATAAGATCTTGGAGATGGCACTTGCAAATATTTGCAATGTGAATAGGGATGATTGAGACTTGAGAGTACCAGCAGTGTTATGGGCCTATATAACTATTTGCAAGAAGTTGACAATGTTGACTCCCTTTAAGTTGGTTTATGTTAATATTATGGTAGTTGCGAGAGGTATTTACCTCCACGTGTGAACCTGATGAGAATAGGAGGCTCCGAAAAGAAAGAGAAAACCCTAATGACTTGGCTAATAACCCTAAAATCCTTTTCGTCTCAATAAGATAATTTATATTAGGTTATTAGCCTCCAAGAGAAAAAGTCGACCATAAATAAAAATAATATACTGAATAGACACATATCCAGAAGGAGAAGTCGGCCCCAGCAAAACTGGAAGAACCACTATAAATACAGGGTGCCAGTTCTCATTTGACAGCATCTCAGAATTAAAGTTCCCAGTTTGGTGCACATTTTAGCTCCGATTTGGCGCACACATGTGGAGGAGGGCTGCAGGTGCAGCTGCAGTAGCAACTAGTTTTAGTATTGGCTTGGACTATCTATTGGCGAGGGTTTGGACTATTTGATCAGCTTTTTGTGATGCGCTATTTTTGGGGAAAGGTGAGATACCCTTTATTTGGCTATCTAGCCTAGGGTTTTCTTTTGGAGGAATTCTCAGTCAAGGTTAAGGTGCTCGGAGGAAGGCTTCGGCCTATGGTTGGGTGATGAGGGTATCATCAATGGTAAAATGAGCACACCATCTTTTATATTCTAACAGGTTATGGGCCCACACCTCCTTCAGTCAGTCTAAACACTGAAAGGAAACATAGCCACTAGGATACTGAGCTCGTTGAGGAACTGTTTCTAGGGTTACTAGTAGAAGTAGCATCTAGGACACTGTCACTAGGGTTACTAGCAAGAGAAGTTGCAGAAACCCTAAACCTCTTATTGAGGCACCTTAAAGTGAATGGATTGACTTAATATCTGGATGGATCAGCGTGCCCTAGCCCAGCACATCTCCTAGCACTCTGTGAAGGCCAAGACATGAAGTTTGGATTTCTGGTCAAATCTAGGGTTTGACCAAGTCAAGCAAGCCATGATGAACTCTATGAAGTCTAAGAACAAGTTAGATGGAGCCTCTAACTTCAGAGTGTGGAGGACAAGGATTGACCTCATCCTTGCAAAGAATAAAGTACCGGATATTGTAAAATGAAAGATCGTGAAGACAGAGTTTGAAGAAAGAGAAGAGAAGGAACTGCAGAACATTGCAGCTATGGAGAAGTTCAAAGATGTTGACATCAATGCCATGACTATCATAGTGGATTCCATAAAATACCACTTGATACCCTACATATCCCATATTGATGCATCAAAGAAGATGTATGATGCCCTAACAAATCTCTTCTCAGTCAGAAACATTGGACAAGTTATGAGTCTGAAGAATGAGCTTCGTGACATGAAGATGAATCATGACAACAACATAACATCATAGTTTGTAAGGATATCCTAGTTAAGATATCAACTACA
>JASDQU010737800.1:33665-45325 GCA_032191745.1 Picea mariana | reverse complement strand
TAGGGAGATGTTAGGTGTAGAATTCAATCCATTCTCCATTAAGGGGGAGACTTGGAAATAATGGAGCAAGAATCAGTTGCGTAGTTGAACTCTACTTCACTTATTGTAGATCCTAGTTTTTTGTGGTTTGTTCTAACCGACTAAGTAGAGTCGTTTCCTATATAATGATGTAATCAGTCTTCATTGAATAACAAGAGATTGTGAGCATAGCCTCACCTGTATGTGTTGTTTACTCATATTATAAGTGGTTTTGGATCCTATTATTCTGCGTTCGTTGCAACTAAATAGATCAAGTTAGAATATGGATAGGGATTGCATTTAATAATCAGTTTCTTGTAAATGTATATAAATACATGTAAGCCCGTAGAGGCAGAGAGAAAGACAGAGTGAAAACTTGCAAGTCTTATGTAATCTCCATGATCTCTAAAATAAGACAATCGATGCCTATGCTTGGTGGATGTAGCCCAACGTTTGGGTGAACCACGTGAAATCTATGTGTTTATAATCTTTTTTTGATTGTTAATTATCATATGTGAATTTTGTTTTCCGCATTTATAATTCTAACAAGTGGTATCAGATCTTGTTGGAGGAGAGGGTATCGAGGGCATAAAATTCTTGGAAGAACCATAGGATTGAAACCTGTATACAGTGCATCGATTACCACATCATCGCAGGGACTTCCTTTTGGAAGGTGTGACATCCTATAGGCTCGTTGAACTATATCAGAAGGGGAGATGGCCCATTGAAGCACATCACAGCCTGGTTGTAGTGGGAGGTGCGAAGACCCTTTGAAGCACATCGCAGGGAAGGAGGTGCATCAGGAGGTGCGATGAATCCTTCTTAAAACAATTCACATGTTTTGTTTGGAATTGAAGGCAGGGTCATGGTGCGACTCTTTTGAAAGTTATGCTTTAAATTTTATAATATTATATTGTATGCATAAAAGGAGGAGGGGTGTATGCATTAAAGGGTGGATGCACTTAATTAAAGGTATGAAGATGAATTCGTAACATGGTATGGTGCGAATACATTATACATGGTGGATTTAATAAAAGGTTTTTTTAAGATATAAAAATATTTATATATATTTTTTAAAAACCTTTTTCACCATTAATTTTTGGGTTCAACTTTTTGAGTATAAGGTTATATTATTTTTGAAAAAGGTTTTGGTTATTATAAGTTGTGATTTGGGAATTAGGAGATTTTTTGCTAATAGCTAAGATGCAGAGTTCGAAGTTTGAAATTGAAAAGTTCAGCGGTAAAAGCAACTTTGAGCTCTGGAAGCTCAAGATGCGAGATTTATTGGTGCAACAAGGGTTGCAAAAAGCATTGGCAGGAAAGTCAAAGAAACCAACAACCATGAAAAATGAGGAATGGGAAGATCTGGATGCAAAATCTCTTAGTACCATTCATTTATGTCTGATGGATGATGTTATGTTTAATATCGTAGGAGAGGATACAACATCAGGCTTATGGAGTAATTTGGAAAGTCTATATATGACAAAGTCCTTGACGAGCAGGATCAACTTGAAGAGACAGTTGTACAGTTTGCGAATGAAAGAAGGTACACAAATTGCTGACCATTTAAATACCTTTAATAACCTTATATGTAATACCCCAAGGATGAGCCTCAGTTATATCTATGTATTTTAAACATGTTTTGTAGGCTGGTGAGCCAAGCAATTGTAAGCTGGTAAGCTATGTGCAAGTAGGTCGAAGAGCCTAGGTGTTAAAGGCCAGGAGCCTGTTTTGTATATGTAATTATGAAAAATCATTAATAAAAATATGCACATCGATGCATGTAGACCAACCACGAAGCAAGAGTGATGGGGGACTAAGATTCCACAAGGCTGGGCAAGGGAGGGGGCTAAGTATTTGGGCCTAGGGGCTAAGCTAGGGGGCTTACCTCTAGAGGAATAATATTTTAATATTATTTCCTAAAGACTAAGGTGCACATGATATGTTTTGTTATCCTAAGTTCCTGGAAAGTGGGACGTAGGCTAAATGGAGCGCATGTAGCTCTAAGAAGACAAGTGTCGACCTCGGTTCATGCAGTAAAACACTGAAGCATCAGCTGAGTTGGGGGTTCGCGAGTCATTTTGCTGTCCTCCACCTCGGACGTCGACCTCTGGTTACCTACGCACAGTTGAGAAAACCTCTCAAGGAAGGAGGTTCGCTTGCCATTTCCCATCGGTCATCTAACTCGTTGGGGCCTCTACGTCTACCCTCTCCATAACCTCGCACATCTGAGAAACCAATCAGGGAGGGAAAATCCAACCTGTGTGTTCTGTGAACCCAGGTTTATCCACACTACAAATCTAAGTTCATGCCTTAACCGTTTGGGGTTGTTGCCTTGTGTTCGCCTGAACCATGTTGTGTCTTAGCATTAGGCTATTGCCATTTTCGGTTGCTTTTGTCACCTGTATGCTAGATGAATGATGCTACAATATTTCTTAGGAGATGAATTGAATAAGCAGCCTGTCAGGCCTCTTAGAAACCATCCACTAGAGAGAGTTTGTTGGGAATTGAGTTCTCTTGGAAGGGAGTCCCGTAGAAGCTACAGTACTCTGAGAATTCTGGTCCAGCCTGTTGCTGAAGCCCAAGGTAAGGGAGGTGTATTGGCCGATGGACTTGTATTAGTGAAGGTGTACTCTCCTGGGGTGGAGCAGGCATGTGGGGAATGAGGGTCTGTGAGCTGAGGGCATAAGTAGCTCATGGGATAAAAAATCCTTCTTGTTGCTTTGTGCAACTTCCTTGTTGTCCTTGCCAAGCCTATAATTCCCTTGCCTGGTGGATTTTAGTCCTAGCTCGGGGGTGACCTACTCCTGAGAGTGATGAGTAGCGCGGTCTAAGGATGGGAGGTTCGTGGAAGGTCTGCACACAATTGGTGGATTTACTCCAGCTAAAAGATAAGTATCAATGATGTGCTTAATTATGTATTTTATGCATGTTTTGTGATGCTTGAATGTTATCATGTATTCTGTTGCATGTGGATTTATTGTTAATCTTTTTTGAATCTCAACTGGTAGAAGTAATTCTATGTTATTGTGATTAAGTGTTTTAAATTCATTAAAATGCATATATATCATATAAGTGTATATTCTGCATGGTAGCATTACCCGATCTCTGGAGGGTCGGGGATGTTACAATATGGTATAAGAGCATGGTTACAACACTGAGTCTAGATGGGACATGTTAGTGGAATTTGAAGTAGGAGTTTTGAAAGGAGTTGTTGTCGAAATGGACAAAACTCAAGTTCTGACCCAAGGTTTCAACGCGGAGCCTGGATGGGCTGGGTGAGTAGTCATTGGACTCAAGGTTCAAGTTGAAATTATATCTAGAGGACCAATTTTGAACCTTAGAACCTTCCTAAGTGCCACGAAGTTACCTTGGACATGTTACGAAGCTCAGGAGGAGTAGCGGTATTGTAAAACCACGACAGAAGTGGTATTGGGCCGCAGAGTAATGTGGACCTTAGGATCTGTTTGGGAGAAGGAGAATCCTTCATGACTGTCAGATCTGGTAATGTTGTGAGGTAGCTAGCCATGAATTCCTTTGGAAATATGCAGAGTAACAGAGTCTATTCTGTGCCATAGGATCTGTTCAGAAGGAAGGGAAATCCCTTATGACCGTCAGATCTGGGGAAGGTGCAGAGAAGTTAACCTGGAATCCCTTCGGACTTTTCAACTTCGGTTAATTAGATGCAAAATAAGAGAAATCCTGAAGCCTGCAGCTCCGAAGCCCTGAAGTGGATCTACACCGTATATCTGGGGAGAAGAGATCAACCGTTGGATCAAGCCAATGTTAAAAAGGTCAAACACAGTAGTGAAGGGCAGAAGCTCCTGAAGAGATGAAGTATTGATTCATGGTGATGTCACTTGGATTGACGTGGACACATGGGTTGTGTGCCACGTATAAGTGGGTTCTGAACCCATGGAAGATTTAAATGCCATATGGAACGTGATGTGTGACACCCATCTGATTGGGCCATGAGTCAAATGCTAGTATTTTGCCACGTGGCACTCTATATGAGCATGGTTAGTGGGACCTGAGGTTACATAATGAAGTTGAAGGTTGGAGGACCCACACTGACGTTGATCACGATACATCAAGATCGATGACCAAGAGGAATTCAAGGGACCCAATTTGCACGGAATTTAATTATTCAAGGCGGTCCTGCAATCCAAACCCCGGTTCCACCGAGGGGTTACGTGTCAACATCAGAATAATTGTGGGACAAAAGACGGGTTTCTCCAAACCACCGTTGCATGCCCCCGCAATTGGAAAATGTTAAGTGATGTGACGTAATGATGTCACCAAAGGTGATTGGGAATGTTCAGAGATTAACAATTCAGATGTGTGGATGCGAGATCCTCTAAAGCTCTGAAGTCCTGAAGACTCAAAGACCCAGAACTTAGACACCTGAGGTTCCATAGTAAGTGTTAGCCATCAGATTCTTAGTAGACATGGACGGTTGATCCACCCTACATCGCGAGTTCGGTAATATAGAACCCTGAGAGATTTTTGTGTGGTGATTTGAAACCTTGTGAAAATGAAGGCTCGAGTAAGCACCTAGTGATCTAGCGCTTGGTCATGGCTCGTGATCACATGGATTGGCAACTGAGAGAAAGGGGCTAGTGTCCAAAAATTATTATAGAGCAGAGAAGAGCTCAGAAAGAAAATGAAATCTGAACGTTTTCTTAAATCAGATTGGCTTATGAATGTTATGAGATTTTTTAAGGAATGATGGCCTGACAAATTTCGATTGACTGGACGTTGTGTTTCTAGAGTTCAATGACCATTAGAAACAAATCTAATTTTCACAGAGTGCTTAGGAGACACTCACAGAGATAATAGAAAAGCAGTTTTTCCTACATATAGTGTGTTTATGTTTTTATATGTTGTTCATGGTTTGAGTGCGTAAACTGGTGAAGTATTGAAAAAGTTTCAATTGCTTCTCTTCTTTGAGTTTTCGAGTGCAAGTAGTGCACATTGTTCGCAAGGAGCGTGTTGATAGAGGTAAGTTAACCTTAGAAAAGATCAGGAGAGATACCGTTGAACCTTCATCAGTAGAAGTGCAAGGAGTGAATAGGGAGAACTCTGTGTTGAGTTCAGAGAGATATAAGGTCACTGAGAACTCTGTAGGGCTTGCAAGGTGGGAATCGAGCAAGTTCAAGTGTGCACAGAGAGAACTCTTTGTCAAGTTTAGGGAGCATAGTATCATAGGAAAATACTCACAGAGATGTTGAACACTCTGTAGAAAACTCTTAGCAAGGTGTGCTTTGAGAAGAAGGTTTCCAGGAGGGCACAAAGTTTTCCTTTGAAAGGAAACAAAAGAGTTGAGACCCTTAGGAGATTGATTAAACCAAAAATATCAGAGGAGATAACACAAGGAGTGCATGGGAGACAGACTGATTCTAAGTCCTAAATATCAGAAGAGATAACTCTTACAAGAGTGAAGAAGAGATCTAGGAGGCAGACTCGTAGGAGAAAGGTTAAAGGATGAAGCCTTTGAACACTGACAAAATATTCCAAGGCTAAATAAGTCAAAATCTCAGGAGGAGGAGTGATAACAGTCGTTAGATTGGTTGTGTAGAAGAATTCTGGACCGTCAGATCCATAAGGGCACGTGGCGATAGATCGTGAACTCTGGGTGAAAACACTCTCGAAGAACATGAAGGAAGAAAGTTTGAAATCACCGAAGCCCGAACAACTGAAGAAGATGGGAACCATTGATCTTGGTTGGACAGTTGTCACTAGATCACGAATGTTGGAGAATCGTACACTGGGGTTTTTGTGAAGTTGTGTTTCGGGATGTCTTAAAGCACCAAAGCCCAAAACGTCTAAGGGTCATTGATCCAAAGGAAGGAACATGGATCATTGATCTGTGAGGAGACAAGTGGACGATAGAGACTCACTCTGTTGGACAGTCATTGATCTGAAAGTGGACACGTGGCGTGAGATATGGAACTCTGGAGGAAGGCAGACAGTGAAAGCCCCGAAGTCTCGAAGGAGATCTAGATTGTTGATTGAGGAGGAGGTTGAAGGATTGTTGATCTGGTCTTGGTCGGAAAGAGATGAATTCCCAAAGAGAATCAGGTTCATTGATTTGGAGACGATGCGTGGCAGAAGATATGTCACTCTAAGGAAATTTAGTTCAAATATTTGTATGTGTGGAGACGTGAGAACTTACGAAGGCCAGCGAGTCATATTTCATTAGAACCATCAGATTGTTGAGGACAGGTGTCATTACATCTTCCACTCCGAAATATTTTCATACAGGGAAAAGAAGATAGTTGAGAGTTTAAACTCCCAAGGGCTGGAGAGCTGGAATCAACTGTAGTCGTTGATTTGGAAGGGAGCTACGTGTTGACAGATCATGTAGATCTCGAATCATGTGTGGAAGGAGGAGAAAAGGTAGAAAAGGGAGGATCGATAACAACCGTTGATCGTGGATCATCGCCAAGGGATTGGAGGTTGATGGACGAGCTGATTGCGAGGCAAGAACTTGCTCGGATATTAAAAATATAAGAGAGGGCCGCAATTTGTACCACGGTTTTAACAAGTGATGCATGGCAACTAGAGGTGAATTGCGGGGCGAGAAGCGGGTTGGCCTAAAAGTGCTCTTTCCCACGCTCGCAATCACAGTTTTCCATGAGGTCATAGCCCAAGTTCATATGAAGGAAAGGGCTAATGAAAAAGGGGCTAGCACCTGAAATTTGGAATTTTGGAAGCACGTAGGAATAGCCCGCGGGTTTTACTGGACCTGCACCTAAAGGAGAAAAGGGGGGCTATGTATAATCATTTTGGGTTCAGTCACGAGCTCGAAGAGTTAATTTGACTCAGAATATTAAAATATCCTTTGACCTGGAGGTCAGCAGACCCCGTTGAGGTAGGGGAACTACGTCGAAAGTGCTCAGGGAAGAAGTAGTCATGTACAATGACTACAATGAGAGAACAAGAAGATTCAGGAATCCGAGAAGAATTGTAGACTTCTGGGATCAACAAGGAAAATTTTTATTGGGAGAAAGAGGTTGCTGCAATTTCTGTGGCAGCAAGTCTGTTACGTCTTGTTGGGTCAGCCAGAGGAAAGAATGTTTGCATGTTTGCAAGTGTTGTTGGTGATGTTGTTGCATAAGGAGGGAAGCAACAGAGAGTTGAAGTGTTGGTTATAATCTTGATAAAAGAAGCATGAAATCATCTACTGCCATCAAACATTCACGTAGTATAAAATTTATTAATGGCAGTCATGCAGGTATGCGTTTTTTTATTACTCTTTTTGCATAATTGTTGAAAGGAAATTTAGGTAAGAATTTCCTCAGCCAGAGTTATTTTATAAAATCACATGATTATATTATTGAATGCATACCACTGGATGTGGTAAAGGCTGGAGGCCTGCATTAATTCAAATCTTTTATCTTTTGAATGGGCACACTGATATAGTAGAATTTCATGTTAATTTGGTTATGGGGTAATAACGAAAGAATTAAAAGATAAGAACATATTATAGGAATGAATGCCAGTAAGATAGTCATGTATGAGACCAGGACATGGTTGGATATGGAAAGGTACGGATATGGAAGTATTATTAGCCACACAGGTACTAAAATATTCCTACCTTTAAATAAAACTTGGACTACAACCTTTTTTCTAACACTAATGAACACCACATGATTATATTCTTGGTATAGTGTTTGGGTCGAAAAGGAAGGCATCCAATTAATTGGGAAGACAATAGGAAGTGTGTGGAGAATGTGTCAACACATTGGCTAGAATTCCAACTCATGGATGGTGAGATACATGATTGAGATAAAGATCATTACGTAATTCAATGCAAGGTGCACTGAATACGTATGCATGGAGAATTGCACTCATGCATAGTAAGTGATAGAATTGTATACTAAATGCAACGGTTGAATGTGTTTTGTAAGTACAAGCATATATATTATTGCATGGAAATAATTGTTACTAAGAACTGAAATGTTGTTAACTCATGAAGTTGAGGACATTTTAGTAGTTGTTACACATTGCAATAGGAAATATGCAAGTCAAGTAGTCACATGAATATTGACTACAGAAAATTTCTTGTTCAGATAAAAAAAAAGGGTAATGAACTTACAAATATTACTATGAACATGCATATGCATAAAATGATGAGTCATTCTATTTTATTAAATTTTTTGGTAATTATGATTGAATTTCTATATGAAGACAATTCTAAGATCACTGCATAATATTTTGTACATATTACAATTGAATTATGATGTACAAAAAATACTGACAATTTGTTGGTTGTATGCAAGATGAAACATTACAGAAAAAATGAAGAGATGATGTTGATAAAAGTTAGAATGTTGACTAGAAAAAGTAGCTCGGGGAAGATGCTCATTGGAGACCTATGATGGCAGTTGGAACTCCTCGAGCCATGGTGCTCTTAGACTTTCGGTCCAACCTAATTATGAAGGCCAAGGAAAGGGAGGTGTAACAATTGATGGACTGTGTGACAATGAAGGTGCACACTCCTGGGGTGGGACAAACATGTGGGGAAGAGAGACCGTTGGTTGGAATGTTGTTGGGGTTTGGTACCTTGACCTAGACCATGTTGATATGGAAGCCTTCTTAATCAAAATATAAGTATCAATTCTCTATTCATTGTGTGCTATGTATCTTGTAATTCGTATACAGGTTATAATGTTATTAGAATTGTCTGTATATATATTGCATGTATGTTCTAATGTTTCTTCTGAATGAATAGGTGTATGAGCATAGTGTTTACATTTGTGGAGTCATGGCACTGCTAAGAGTTTATCAATGGATGGAACATTGTGGATCTATAGACATTCGATGATTTCAATGAGGTTTAATTGAAGCACGTAACAAGGAACAATAAGTTGAATGCTTTCCTGAAGCAACTCTATGGAATAGAGAAATTGAGTTTCAGCTGTAGTATGGATACCAGAATTGGTGCTTGAAAGTAAGGATGGATAATGGGCTTCCAATAGCTAAAGCTTGGATCTTTTGAAGAATTTTTGAATTATATATGTGTAAGTAAGTTGCACTGAGGANGGGGGGGGGGGGGATTGTAATACCCCAAGGACGATCCCCAGTTATATCAATGTATTGTAAACATGTTTTGTAGGCTGGTGATCCGAGCAATTGTAAGTTGGTAAGCTATGTGAAAGTAGGTCGGAAAGCCTAGGTTTTAAAGGCCACGAGCTTGTTTTGTACATGTAATTATGCAAAATCATTAATAAAAATATACACATTGCTGCATGTAGACCGACCACGAAGCAAGAGTGATGGGGGACTAAGCTTCAACAAGGTTGGGAAAGGGAGGGGGCTAAGTGTTTGGGCCTAGGGGCTAAGCTAGGGGGCTTACCTCTAGAGGAATAATATTTTAATCTTATTTCATGAAGACTAAGGTGAACATGATATGTTTTGTTATCCTAAGTTCCTGGAAAGTGGGATGTAGGATAAATGGAGAGCATGCAGCTCCGGGAAGACACGTGTCAACCTCGGCTCATGCAGTTAAAAGCTGAAGCGTCAGCTGATTTGGGGGTTTGTGAGTCATTCAGCCAGCCTCCGCCTGAGTTCATCCTGCCATTCTTTCATCCTCCGCCTGAGTTCATCCTTCCATTCTTCCATCCTCTGCCTGAATTCGTTGGCCTCAGACGTTGACCTCTGGTTAGCTATGCACAGTTGATAAAACCACTCACGGGAAGGAGGTTCGATTTCCATTTCCCATCCATCGTCTAACCCATTGGGGCTTCTGTGTCTGCTCTCTGCATAACCTCGTACATCTAAGAAACTACTCAGGGAGGGAAAATCCGACCTGTGTGTTCTGTGAACCCAGGTTTATCCACACTACAAATTTGAGTTCGTGCCTTAACTGTTTGGGGTTGCTGCCTTGTGCTCGCCTGAGCCGTACTATGTCTTAGCATTAGGCTGTTGCCATTTTAGGTGTCCATAAATGTTCCTGTTGTTGTTGTCACCCGTATGCTAGCCGAATGTTGTTGCAGTATTTCTTAGGAGATGAATTGAAGAAGGAGCCTGTTAGGCCTGTGAGAAACTCTCCCAGGAGAGAGAGTTTGTTGGGAAGTGAGTTCTCCTGGAAGGGAGTCCCGTAGAAGCTACAGTACTCTGAGAATTCTGGTCCAACCGGTTGCTGAAGCCCAAGGTAAGGGAGGTGTACTGGACGATGGACTTGTAGTAGTGAAGGTGTACTTTCCTGGGGTGGAGAAAGCATGTGGGGAATGAGGGTTTGTGAGTTGAGGGCATAAGTGGCTCCTGGGATAAAAGATCCTTCCTCTTGCTTTGTGCAACTTCCTTATTTTCCTTGCCAAGCCTAGAATTCCCTTGCCTAATGAAGTTTAGTCCTAGCTCGGGGGTGACCTACTACTGAGAGTGATGATTAGTGTGGTCTAATGCTGGGAGGTTGGTGGAAGGCCTACACGCAGTTGGTGGATTTACTCCAGCTAAAAGATAAGTATCATTGTTGTGCTTAATTATGTATTTTATGCATGTTTGTGATGGTTGAATGTTATCGTGTATTTCGTTGCATGTGGATTTACTATTAATCTTGTTTGAATCTGAACTGGTAGCAGTAATTTTTTGTTATCGTGAGTAAGTGTTTTAAATTCATTGAAATGAATATATATCATATAAGTGTATATTCCGCATGGTAGCATTACCCGGTCTCTGGAGGGTCAGGGATCTTACATTATAGTTCAATTGACTAGAATGGAAGTTAAATTAGAAGATGAAGATAAGGCTATTACACTATTGTGTTCATTGCCCGAGTCTTGGGATAATCTAGTCACCTCTATTAGCTTTAGCTCAACAAAAGTTTTAGATTATAACTTTGTTGTAGGAGCTTTGTTGGCTGAAGAGATGAGGAGAAAATCTAGTAAAGAAACCTCAACTTCAAAGGTGATGTTGGTCATAGGTCGAGCTAAAGAGCAGAATGAGAGAATCTCTTCTCGATCTAAGTCAAGACACAGAAAGAGTAAAGAAAAATGTTGGTACTGTGGCAAAACATGACATCTCAAGAAAGATTGTTGGAAGAGAAAGGAATCTAAGGAAAAATCTATGAAGGAAGAAAATTTGGCTGTAATAAATTTAGGTATGACTGATCAATTTTTATCTATTTCTAGTAATTTACAATATCAAGAAGAATGGCAGTTAGATTCAGGTGCCTCCCACCACATGTGCTCACATAGAAGTTGGTTCATTTCTTACCAATGTGTTGATGAGGGTGTAGTGTTTATGGGAATTGGTATTCCCTGTAAAGTTGTTGGGGTTAGTAGTATTATAATCAATATGTTCGATGGTTTTTGTGACATCCCCAAAAATAAAGTATTTTTGAAATTTAAAATTTGTTGGAAAATTATTCCGTTTTTAGTAAATTCGAATTTGGAAAATTTTTGCCATTTTTGGCAATTCCCAATTTTGAATTTTATAATTGTAATTAATTATTATGACTGTTGGGTAGAGATATGATTTGACCCAACTAACTATTTGACTATGACACTTAAATGAAAACAAAACATTTTATATTGATTGCAGGAGGACAAATGGAACAACCATGTTAAAATCAACTAACCATGACTCCATGAGTGGGGAACATGTTGGAATTACCTCTGGGCTGATTATTACAAGTG
>JASDQU010737800.1:0-18619 GCA_032191745.1 Picea mariana | reverse complement strand
CTATACATTTGTCTATGTCGAACAAGTTGCCAACTTGCGTAGTGCCATGTCAAAATGGTGAGGTCACTCGTAGACTTTCATGAATTTATATCCCAATTCCCACAAGTGGCAACATAACTTGGTCCTACCAATATGCTTTTCTTGTCACATTCCCTATCAACTGCCACAGCAAATTGCATTCCTTCCCAAATCAACCATGCTATGAAAAATCTTTACTTCCTCATATTATTTTATTCTCACAAAGTGCAGGTTTACCAATGCAAAATTAGAGGTATACATCAGTGGCCTACACCTGCTTCCCATACAAAGAGTGACCCAACACATTAGAGTTACCATCTACATAAAATAAATATGATACAGCTATAGTTAACTCATTGGAATGAGAGCTGGTCTATCTAGATTGAAGGAAGAGGACATAATTAGAACGACACTGATGACATAATGAAATCCTGTTTTGTAGTTATATTCCAATTTCAACCATGAACGGCATAAATAGAACGACACTAGTGACATAATGACATCCTGTGGTGCTTAATTTATGGAGTATACTCCAATTTAAACTATGATATTAAAAGAACATAGTTTAATTAATAAAAAATATTTTAAAACGAGTAAACGTCATCTCTACGCTAAATGGGAAGTCCACTTTGTTTAAAAATGAATCTTGAATCAAACGGATATATCCTATACAAACACATTTTTTTTATTAGTGGCGTGATTCAATGCAGGGTACAATCCTTGTGTAAACGGGAAACTACCCAACTCAAGTACGTGTATAGAAAACCGATAGAGATTATTTAAAAAAAGCACTTAGTCTATCGATATACTCCATTTAAACCATGACCGATTCTTATGTATACATGTTATTTAAAACAACATAATCGCTTGAAGAAAGACCATTGCATTGTATTTCATAAGAATGTTTCATTTGCACACTTCTTATATATAAGAAAGTAAATATTATAAATGATTTTCTTATTGTGTATGTAGGTAGAGGTCCATAGGATAATAATCATTATTTTTATTATCATGATTGTAACTATTTTCCAATTTCATTTCATTTTAATTGGAAATTTAAATTTTATAACATCTTTTTTTTATAATATTATGATTAATAAATATTATATAAGGTGTTATTCCTTAAACTTACATAACTTCCTTATGTTGCTAAACTTAGTTTATTCATTCATAAACCTTTTCTTATGTCTAAATATTCTGCATTTGCTTTACACTTTATTTGTATTTGTTTATTTTAGTGTGATTATTTTTACTTGAAATTAGTTTCATTTGCTTTTTATAAGGTATGTTTAGAAGTCATTGCATGGGTTAAAATGTGTCACATTACAAATAGTTTGTTCCACATTTTCAAATTAAAGGTTTTTCTTTAAAAATTTTGAAGGATAAATGTGTTCACTACAAGAATGATGTCGTTCTTGTAGTACACAAAAAACATCATTACTAAATGTGCGTTCAAGATTTGGAGAGATAATGACCGCATAAATTGTTGTTTCCTATTATCATTTCATATGTCATGTTATCATGTTGAATGGTGATCGTATTATCATTAAGAAAGAATGAACTAAATTTGTTTGTACCTCCAACGGATTCAACTATCAGATTATGATCTAAACCATTCATATATCATTTGGTGAAAATTCAAATATTTTTTGTTATATTGTGAAATGACATATGAGAGCGATAGCACGATTTTGTTGTGTTAATAATTTATATAGGTTTTCTAGTAATCTTGTTTGAAAAAGAGTGAAACCTTAATTTGCTCATAATAGAAAACAGTTGATAAAGAATATATCGCCCAAGAAAGGTGGTCAACTTCTTCATTTAGAACCGGGGAGAAATACACAGAAAACATTTCCTATGAAGAAAACTAGGGATTCGAGGGAAGTATGGAGCATATCAAAGGGTATGAAAAAATTGCAGGAGAAAGTTTCCCTTGTAGCAAGAGAGACTAGGTCAAGAAAAGAAAAGGTCATCTTTCAGCAGGAAGAGCCACTAAAATTGACATCATCTACAAGAAGACAATGATTTTGGCAACGTTCTTGTTTCAACCTACTGACAATAAAATAAAAAGCATTTGAAGATTCATTTTTCAAGCAAGATCGATATTATGGACTACAAAGACCAAATCCCAGCTAGAGGTTCATAGATAAACTCTTCCACGTGGTCCAAGGAAGGAAGCAACAACAAAGAGGACACTTAAATACATTCCTATGAAGAAGACTGCAAAAATAAAGTAAATTGTTTATGCAATTAAAGGTCCAAAGAAAAATATTCATGTAAGGAAGAAACAAAGTATCAGTTCTTTGATACTTGAGATACCAGATTTGAAGTATCTCCTCCACATGGACTAATAGAAGAAGAGGCTACTAAGGTCCGGTCTAATCTAAATATATTGAAGAGCTTGACAAAATGCAAGGAAAGGCTTAAACATCAAAACACATGCTCAGAATCAAAGAAAATATCGAAAAAATACATAATCTCCTGTACGTGAATGTTTTTGACGTCAACTTTGCACACGTTTTCTGAGCAAATGGTGAGGCATTTGGAAAAACCATTAGAAACCCACTTGAAGAATGGTCTCATTCATCTAACACATGGACCATTTCCTGAAAAAGTAAACCGTGTATGACGTATAGGTGGAACGTTAGGGATATTATTCCATATTTTTTTATTTTCCAAGATTTTTCTAGATTCTACAGTCAATAGAGTTGCCACCTCATCAATTCGAACTCGATCCTGATTTTTTGCTACAAAATGGGATTAGATTCATTTATTTAGAATCTTAGTTTGAATTGGTTATTTGGAATTAAACTTTGTAATTTTATAAAAACAAGGATGAATGATGAACAAAAAGGGGGTCCCTTCTCTTGGAAGGAAGTTAGCATTCAGTTTTTAGGCTCTTTTGAAGGAAAAATATAGACCAAAATTGTAAAGATGGAAGCTTGCAACATTTTTGCACTCAATGAACAAACATTCTGATGGTTAGATTATTTTTCGTCCATATCTTGATTTTTATCTTTCTTATTTGAATGTATTTGATATTTTTGCAAAGCATTGCTTCTATCATGTTTCATGAATTGCCTCCAATTAATTATTTCATGTCCCTAAATATTATTTGGAAACTAGAATTATTCTTTGCAAGTAAACAAATTGTTAGCTTGTAGTTTCTTTTTCATCTATTTTGTCTTCATTTCTCTAATCTGTCAAGATGAATTAGTTTGATTAAGAAAATTTGTGTTGGTAACTTGACCTCATAACCTGATCCTTAAGCCCAACTTTAAACCAATCTTAACTTACAAAAAACTATTGCAATAACTGAGGTGCCCTAGCTTGCCCCTTAGCAGGAAAACTTTAGGGATAACATAAGTCATTTAAATTTTAATATGTATTTTGGTATAAACAAATATTTAATAATGAAAATTTTCAAAAATAAAAACTAAGATAATTTTTTTTTATCTATTTTAGTTTTTTAAATCATGTTTATTTAGGATAGAAGTGTGTTCACATAAATTTCATAGTCTCAAAAAAGGAAATTAAGTTTCATGAAACATGTTTCTGCTAACAAGACATTGTGCTTCTCTTGTTAAATAATGTGCATACAAGTTAGTGATAAAACTAAATCATACTCTACAACATTTGTTATCACCCAAGGGGGGCATATATATGGCTAAATGTATAAGATATGACCCCAAGAGGGAATATATGGACCTAAATATACATTTAATGTGAAAATATATATGTAATGGGGTCTCAATTTGCTAGGTAGGTATAACTCCTTGGGAATCCAATGAAAGGGCAGTTTTTCATTGTATACTTATCTCATAGCCTTTAACTTAGCTTTCATTTTAGAAAATTTTATTGATCATTCTTTTATAGTCACAAAAACTTATAAATTCTAATGTTTTTGAATTTCATTATGAAAATGATAAAAACAACATAACTCAATGTTAGTGCCTACACATAGATAGTTTTTAGTGTAATTGAATATTGCTTTCCTCAAATAACCATGAACCAATTAAGCACTCTTAGTGCCTGCACATAGAAGTGACATAACTCAATATTAGTGCCTGCACAAAGATTTGTTTTTAGTGTAATTGAATATTGCTTTCATCAAATAACCATGAACAAATTAAGCACTCTTATTGTATTGACAATTTTTGACTTAGTGCAAGTCATAACTTGCATTAAGATTTTAACATTTTGGTTGCATTTTGAACTTGAATTAAACACTTATATGAGGATTTTGGTAGCATTTTAAACTTGAATTCAACTCATTTAAGAAGCCATCATTTCAATAGCTTGCTCATCAACTTAGAGATAATCAAACATTCAATTCTAAAATAATTTACAATAATTCTTCTTGAACATATTTTTAGCAAAGTCTATTTAACTTTTAATCACACAATAATAATAATACTTCTGAGATGATAATAGTAATAATACTTTTCAGATTTAATTTAACATTATCATTTTATTTTCAATCACACAATAATTCCTTTAATCTTATTTTAGCAATGTCCATTTCACTTTCAATTTCAGTACCATAAAAATTACGTACTCAAAAAAAATTCACACCCTTGCGTTATCTCCTATGAACAAATTATGTGAACCTGGCCCAAATTATCTCCTCCTCGACACAAAACACCCCTCGCGCTTAACTATCACCCTTTCCCAAACATCCCTCACACTTCGAGATTTAAGTAAACCATTTTAGGATGCTATAATGTATATATTCTCAAATACCCAAAATCTCGACCCCACTCATGACGGACAAGATGGAGTAATATATGCATGACCAGTTATGCTCTACCAAACTCATTAAAACATTCATAAATTTAATAAAAACAACCATCGTTATCTACAATTCATATTTTCACTATCGGTTCATTATCTTCCACCAAAAAAAATGGTGGTTACTGTGTTCATATAATTCCACAGGTATTCTGGGGAGAAGTTAAATTCTTTCTTGAGTTTTATATGCGGCAAAAGGAACGGCTCTCAAAATCCAATGAAGTTGTAACAAAAACAGCACCAGTCATGCAAGTTAAAATTTTGTTCAATCGCCACCAATAGTCGCTCCTGCTCGACAACTTTTATTGGGATGTGATGTCTCGTAGAGAACCAAGAAATTCTCCATTCTCCATCTCCTCCAGAAAGTACATGAGACCTTCAGAGGGTTAGCTAGCTCCGGAGGATGCCACTGGTGGTTTATACCGTTATGAACTTCTCACCATGCTATTCACGTACTTAGGAGGGAAATAAATAAATAAATAAAAAAAGCGCGAAAGATATAGTCATTCTCTAAGAATATGAGAAGGGAACATTGCTTTATATGTGTAAGAATCGTTCATTTCCAATTATATATAAGTTATAAAATTAATTCATATTATATTTACTGCATGGAAGAATCGTTCATTTCCATTTATATATAAGGTATAAAATTAATTCATATTATATTTATTCTAAATATTTTTTACATTGGTTTAAGAGTTACAAATATTTTAAATATTTCTTTTTTCAAAACTTTTGAGGGTTAAAAATTATTATATAGTATATTTAAAATATATTGATATAAAAAAATTTAAAATTCAAAAATATTTTCGAACATTTTATAGTTGGCATATAAAGGATTAGTAAGATTCACCAAGGTTTCTACATTTTAAAATAAATTTCCATCTTTAAAATTATCCTTGGACCTTGTACTATAATAATTGATTATTATGTGAGACCTCATTATGGTAGTGGTGGGGGATGCAACTTGGAAATGTAAATCTTAAATTATTATGTGAGACCTCATTATGGTAGTGGTGGGGGATGCAACTTGGAAATGTAAATCTTATTTATTGCTTCCTATGAGTTGATGTAGCTCTTAATAACAATTTATAAGTTACCTATGAAGTCGATTTTTGTTTACATTTGGTTGGCTCACTTACCATTCTTAACTCGTTAGGTATTTAGCTTATTTTTGCACCATGGAAATTAATTGATAATTACCTTGCACTATGATATAAAAGCAATGTATGTGTGGTCATATCTGTAGTTTACCTTTTTGCACCATAAAAATTTAAATGATAATTATTTTGTGCCATGATATAAGAGGGAAGTATGGATGGTCATGTGTGTAGTTTACTTCTTGTGCCACTAAAAATGTGAATGAATAAATGATTGAACAATTGATTTCCCTTGTGCGATGGGTTATGCTGATGATTAAGTAATTAGATTGCTTGCACTATGGACTAATGATGATGCTTAAATGATTACGCTTTATATTATTCACGTTCATTGTAAAAATGATGATGTGAGAATTCCTAAGTGCTTAGATTAATTGTGCGCATTGTAATGATGTTGATTTATGTTTAATTCGGTATTTAGATCATGCCCAGACCTTGAAAATAATGTTGTTTTATGGTTGAATTCAGTAATTGATTAATTGTGTGCCTTGAAATAAAATAGATGTTTTCTTTTGTGCCATGAAAATAAAATAAAACCGATTACACTTGCGCCTTAACTTATTTTGTTATATGATTGATTTAGTAATTAAATTCTCTTGCGCCATGAACAATAATGAGGTTGATTGATTTAGCTAGCTGGTTTTCAACTTGATTGTGTTAGTGGGATGTAGACACCTCCTTGTTTCTCAGAACAATTGCTAGCCCTGAGACCTTAAATGGTCAAAATCTATCAGATGAATCCTCGGCTTGAGCGTTGCTTATGTATCCTGGAGGTCCTAACCTTGCAAGGTAGGCTAGGCGGGTAGTCATTTCAATATTCAATATCTGGTTGATCATTGTTTATAAATTGCTTCAAGTTGATTGTGATGTGCTGAGTTGCGTCGCTATCATTTATGTCGATGAGTTGGTTGTGTCGTTATTGATTACAATGATGAGTATCTTGTAATTATTTTACTTATGATGTCGTGGATTATGCGTTGCTATGAATTATATTGTTGACGTTAATTTCCTGATGCTTTAAAAAAAAATACCTTTTGTGCATCGCTTTTGTAGTTGAAATGGAGGGGGCGTTACATATGGTATTAGAGCAGGTTCAATCCTGCGACTTGAGATCATTACACCCTCCATTGTATTAAACACTTGATTAATAATTTATCATTAATTAAATTGAATTGTGTCCCTACAGGTAATCATCGTTAGAGGACATTGTGGAGGAAGAAAATGTGTTGCTAGGGGAGGAGGTGTGATGCCTCTAGTAGAATCCACGCCAAAGGGGTCTAACCCCCAAGGAGAAGAGCAAGTCATTGGACATGAGCAGATTGTTGTGGGGCGTGTGTTTGGGTTGATGAGGTCCTTTTAAAGGATGTCATAGGCCTTTATTAACAAACTAAATATAGATGAGGCCATGATGCCTGTACCCCCGTAGGGTGCACAACACGCCCCTACCGGTACTAGTAGCACTCACAGAGAACTCGAGAAGGTTAAGTTTCCCAAGTTCATGGGTGCCACAGACGTTGCAGCTGACGAGGAACGGTTGGAGAATGTGGAGATGTGCTTCGTAGTTCACGACTACACCTCCAACATGAAAGTCTGCATGGCGATATTTCAACTGAAGGGGAGCACTCTTCTATGGTGGAAGACACTCCTACCACAACTTAACATGGCGTCGTCAAAGACGTGTCATGGGAATTGTTCAAGGAATGATTCTGAAGAGGTATTTTTCAGAGGAATTCATTGAGCTCCATCTCAATGAGTTCAATTCCTTGCGATAGGGTGGTTGTACAGTGACCGAGTATGAGGCCTAATTCATGAAGCTTTTTAGGTATGCTCCACATTTGAACACCGAGAAGCTCAAGGTCAACAAGTTTGTGTTCAGCCTTTACATGAGAATTCGTGCGAAGGTGAGGATCCTATTGCCTCGGACATTGCATGATGCAATCCAAAAGGCCCTCATCGTTGAGGAATAGTTGATTAGCGGGGGTCAGGGAAGGACTCTTGCGAGACCGACGAGACATGAGAGATATGGTGCACAACATCATCAGAATATAGCTAGACATCCACCGAGGTGTCGAGATACTTTGAGAGGATCCACATTCATGACACCATGACTACCAAATCCTCATCAGAGGCCTCCCTAAAGAGGACCAAAACACCAACATCAACGTCGCCCGCAACAACAACAATTTAATCCAGATCAACAGAACAAACCAAGATTTAAGCATGGTAGGTTGGCAGCTTCTCCTTCGAGGACCAAGAGTACTAGACCGAACACCAGATGTTGGACATGTGGAGAGATAGATTACCAGTGTGACTATCTGGTTGAGAGGGCTAGAGCATCCGGGTCAGCTAGACACACTACAATTGGACACTCGGGAAAGGCCCACTGGATTCATGCAGTGGTGAATAACCGTCAGGTTGAGCACTAGTCTATTGTGATCGAGACTTTAGGTACCACGCTAACTAGACCTTTATTATTTTGATAGATCTCAGTGCTATAGAGAGATTTTTTTCTGGTGCATTGTTAAAAATAATTAAGGTAAAGGAAGTCAAACAGGACGAGTTTATCTACGTGGAAATGGCTTCAGGTGCCAAGCAGAAGGTTGGAGGAAAGGTTATGGACTCTAGCCTCAACCTAGGAGATGTTTTAACGAAGGCCAACTTGTATGTCATGATCTTAGGATCTTATGATGTTTTTATTGGTATGGACTAGTTGGAATCACATGATGCGATACTCAATTGTAAGAAAAAATGGTTGAGTTTGATCGATGATGAGGGATAGAGACGAGTGATTGTAGGAAGAAACCAAGGAGTTTCGTTAATGTTAATTTCTTCACTACAACTACATAAGAGCATGCACAAAGGATGCAAGTTATAATATGAAATCTTAGCATTGAATGACAAGGGCGTGGTAGAAGGATTAGAAAACCTTCCACTAGAATGAGAGTTTGTGGATGTTTTCCCAGAAGAGTTACCAGGTTTACCGTCCGAAAGAGAGCTAGAATTTACGATCGACTTAAAACCTGGAATTGAACCAATAGAGAGAACACCTGATTAGTTTTCAACCCCTGAGTTACATGATTTGAAAATGCAATTGAAAGATTTATTGGACCTAGGACTTATACATCCAAGTGTGTCACCTTGGGGTGCAATTGTTATTTTCATAAGAAAGAAGGATGGCTTGTGGAGACTATGTATCTATTACTGTCAATTGAACAAGGCAATGAACGGGACAATAAAAGTGCAATGTTCAGGCAACCAACCCGAGTCCACTTGTCAATTTGTATATTGCGGAAGTCTAGGTGGTATTTGTAGGATATGGAACAATAGAGACTCTATTTTTGGCCCGCCAGGCCGCCAAACCCCGATCCAAAAACTGCCCAAGTATGGAATCATAGATCTGCATATGTTGTACAAAATCTCATTCCATACTTTATATAGAGACTATGTCCACAAGTTCGCATATCAATTTGTATATCGTGAAAGTCTAGATGCTGTTTGTAGGACACAAAACAATAGATACTTAATTTTCAGCCTGCCAAGTCGCGAACCCTCTATAAAAAAAGTGCCTAAGTATGGAATGAGGGATCCGTATATGTTCTAGAACAATGTGTTTGTACAACACTGAACAATAGTGCCCCAATTTTCATCTTGCCATCCCCAGAGCCCCCGATCAAAAGAAATCACTAAATATGAAATTCATACGGGATTGCTATGGGACAATAAAAGTGAAATGTTCAACCAACTAGCCTGATTCCACCTGTCAATTTGTATATTGTGGAAGTGTGGATGCTATTTGTAGAAGAGGGAACAATAGAGACTCTATTTTTAGCCCACCAGGTCGTGAACCCGCGATCCAAAAAATGACTTAGTATGTAATGAGGTATACGCATATGTTGTATAAAATATCACTCCATACTTTATATAGAGTATGTCCACAACTCAGCGTGTCAATTTGTATATCGCGGAAGTCTAGGTGCTATTTGTAGGAGAGGGAACAATAAAGACTCTATTTTCGTCCCACCAGGCCGTGAGTCCGCAATCCAAAAACTGCCTAAGTATTGAATGAAGGATCCACATATGTTGTATAAAATCTCATTCCATACTTTATATAGAGACTATGTCCACAAGTGCGCGTGTAAATTTGTATATCTCGTAAGTCTAGGTGCTATTTGTAGGAGACAGAACAATAGATACTTCATTTTCAGCCTGCTAGGTTGCAAACACGCGATCGAAAAAATGCCCAAGTATGGAATAAGGGATGTGCATATGTTATAGAGCAATGTATTTGTACATTGCTGAACAATAGAGCCTCAATTTTTAGCCTGCCAACCCCAGAGCCCCCGATCAAAAAATATCGCTAAATATGAAAGTCATACGGTATTACTACAGGACAATAAAAGTGCAATGTTCAGCCAAGCAGCCCGAGTCCACCTGTCAATTTGTATATCGTGGAATTTTGGATGCTATTTGTAGGAGAGGGAATAATAGACTCTATTTTCGGCCCGCCAGGCCGTGAACCCGCGATCCAAAAAATGCCTGAGTATGGAATGAGGGATCCTCATATGTTGTATAAAATCTCATCCCATAATTTATATAGAGACTATGTCCACAAGTCTGCGTGTCAATTTTTATATCGCAGAAGTCTAGGTGGTATTTGTAGGAGAGCGAACAATAGAGACTCTATTTTCGGTCCGCCAGGCCACGAACCCACGATCCAAAAACTGCCTAAGTATGGAATGAATGATCTTCATATGTTTTATAAAATATCATTCCATACTTTATATAGCGACTATATCCACATTTCCGAGTGTCAGTTTGTATATCACAGAAGTCTAGGTGCTCTTTGTAGGACACGAAACAATAGATACTTAATTTTCAGCCAACATGGTCGCGAACCCCCGATCCAAAAAGTGCCCAAGTATGGAATGAGGGATTCAAATTTCTTTGAGAACAATATAGTTGTACAACATAGAACAATAGAGCCCCAATTTTCAGCTCGCCATCCCCAAAACCCCCGATCAAAAAAAATTGCTAATTATGAAATTCATACGGGATCGCTATGGGACAATAAAAGTGCAATGTTCAGCCAACCATCCCGAGTCCACCTATCAATTTGTATATCGGAAAAGTGTGGGTTCTATTTGTGGGAGACAAAACAATAGAGACTCTATTTTCAGCCCGCTAGGCCGCGAACTTGCGATCCAAAAACTGCCTAAGTATGGAACAAGGGTTCTGCATATGTTGTATTAAATCTCATTCCATACTTTATATAGAGACTATGTCCACAAGTCCATGTGTTGATTTGTATATCGCGAAAGTGTAGGTGCTATTTGTAGGACACAGAACAATAGGTACTTAATTTTCAGCCCCCCAAGCCGCGAACCCGCAATCCAAAAAGTGCCCAAGTATGGAATCATGGATCCACATATGTTCTAGAACAATAAAAATGCAATGTTTAGCCAAGCAGCCCATAGGTCCTCCTATCAATTTGTAGATCATGGAAATATAGGTGCTATTTGTAGGACATGGAAGAATAGAGACTCTTTTTTCAGCTCGCTAGGCCACGAACTCACGATAAAAAAAGTTCCTAAGTATGGAATGAGGGATCCGCATATGCTGTATAAAATCTCATGTCTATAGTTTATATAAAGACTCATCTCCGCAAGTCCCTTTTTTAATTTATATATCGCGGAACTGTAGGTGCTATTTTTAGAACACATAACTATAGATACTCGATTTTCATCCCACCAGGCCATGAATGTGAGAAAAAAAGTGCACAAATATGGAATGAGGGTTTCGCATATGTTCTATAAAATCTCATGTCCATACTTTATAAAAGTACATGTTTACTATGTATTGCTCGTTTGTCGAAATACTATTGTATCAATCGGCCGATCACATTGTACAAACTTTCTCTTCTAATTAAATTCTACAATATAAATATTTAACAGTAATAATTTACCGCAGGTCAGCTTATGAATTTGTATATCGCGGAATTCGCAGTGATATTTGTAGAGCGCGGAACAATAGATGCCCAATTTTTTGCTCGCCAGCCCAACAACCCCCGATCCAAAAAAGTGGCTAAATATGGAATTAATACGGAATCACTTAAGGACAAAAAAAAAGTGCAATGTTGAATCAACCAACCTGCAAGTCTGCCTGTCAATTTGTATATTGTGGAAGTGTAGGTGCTATTTGTAGGAAACAGAACAATAGAGGCTCAATTTTTAGCCAGTTAGGCCGAGAACTCGCCCACCAGGCCGAGAACCATCGGCCTTTCATGTCTCCTAGGTATATCTTCTTCCCTTTTTCTTTTATAACCCGCCTGACCGCTTTCCATACTTTGGTATTTCTTGGAATTGTTTTCTCCATCGTTGTTGCCTTCGTACTTGTTTCCAGATATACAATAATTAAGCTTTAATGCTAGTAGCCATCCTGCAAAAACCATTAAAATTGTCATGAATGTCCGAAAATCTAGAGAAGATTTGTCATTATTACAAATTAAACTAAGATTTTCGCACAAGCATGTTATCCTTTCCAAGTATTCAGTTCAAAGGCGACACAATATTTTTATTTTGTGCACCGGCGGGTGGGTGCTTTTAACAATTTAGTGATTCTTAAATCTCTTTTCTCCATCACCGCCACTTTCGCACTTTTTTTCTAATTGTGCAATTAGTGAAATGCGATGGTCACAGGTCATTCCGCACGAACCCTGGGAATTGTCATTTATCAGCGAAAGGCTCGAGGATATATTCCATTGATACACATTAAACCATAATTTGCGGATAGTTTTATTATCCCTCCCCTATTTTCATTTCAAACATCGTCTTGAGAAAACATAATTTCTTAATAACTTATGGCAGCAATTCTCTCCACACACAGTAAACACATTGGAGCATACTGGCCAGAGGTTCCACTATTCAGGGCATATTCTTACTATTCATCTCTCTCCGCCCAGGAGCAAAATAGGAGATGGTCCCTTGGTACACTGAGAGATATATTTCAAGCCAAAAAATTCCATGGAAACCTTGGATGCTCAGAGAACCTACCCAATTTCAGTCATGGCTGTCCCAGAGGTTGATGCCATGAATTTTGATCCGGAAGAAGATGATCTGATGGACGATGATACAATGAATGATGGTAATGCAGAGAATATTCCCACTCCTAGGCTGAAATTGAAATCAACCATAATGAATAAACCTTCCTGGCTCCATGATCGTAGTCATGACAACACCAAAAGGAGTTTCAGAAAAGAAACCAATGATGAACACCACAGTCACTTTGCACCGCAAAAGTAGGAATTCCAGAGTTCCAAATTAGTTTGTTCTGGGTGGAAGAGTTTCACTACAAAGCAATGATATGTTGATGCTCCCAGAGATATATTTCAATCCAAAAAAATATTGTTTAACATTTTTGAGAATTAGGTCCAAAACTCTTGTTGTTTCAACACATTTTCTTACTAGTCATCTCCTTCTACCCAGAATGGACTAATTTGGGTCTCTGGAATTGCACGTGCAAGTTGTTTTTCATTTTCTTCCTCAGCAAAAGCTTCTTCTTTTTCTTCCTCAGGGAAAGCTTTTGAAAATATCATTTTCAGTAGAGGATGATTCATCGAGGAGAAAACTCCAAGGATCTTTCACACTATGGAACCCGTGCCTGTGTTTTTCATTGATACCTTCAATGTTTTGGCCCAAAGAACTGGGTCCAATTTCTAAGCATAAATGTGCAGTACTCGGTGTTTTTCTTATTTTTTTAAATGGATTTTCTATTAATTTTTTTTTCCTTGGACTCTTCGTTGCTGCCTCTTTTCTAGGATTAACACATGTTCTAATTGCCATGCTTCGGTGCTCTCGTTCTTCTTCGATCTTGTGTTTACTAATACCAATGTTCAATGTTGCAGCAAAATCGTTATTCTTGTTTCTAGACATACAATTATTAAGTTCTAATGCTAACAAACCATAATGCAAAAAGTTTAATACTTGAGTTGATATGTTGCACTGATGGAAGAATGTATCAAGAACACAGTTACACCCACACGTTCCAATAAAATCTAATCTTCAATAAAGAATTTGCTGGCAATTAGTACAAAAGAAATTTTAGTAGCTAAGTTGATATGTTACAGTCATGGAATAATGTATCAAGAACATAGTTGCACGCGCACGTTGGAATCAAATGTAGTCTTCAACAACACATTTGCTGACAATAGTAGATCATGGTTTTGCAAAAATGGCCTTCTTTGAAACCAATTCGTGCTTACGAAAACTGTCTTCTACCTTTGTATTTTCCCACTCTTTTATTCCCTCTAGTTTCTCTTCTTGGTTACTTAATCGTTTATTTTCCCGAGAATGCATTGATCCGCAGCTTTGTGGATTCACGCATTTACAAGGACCACTTCCCATTTTTTTCAGTTGACCCTTTATTGTTCCCTGTCCCACAACTGGCACCCAGAGTTCCGCCATATACAAACTGACAGATGGACTTGCGCAGTGGTCCGATCAACATTGCACTTCTACTTTTCCATGACCTCCAAACACCATTCGTAGCTCCGATATATACAAATTGACAGATATACAAATTTGTAACTATTCTTAGATCATACCCTTTTCTGTATTATGGTCCACCTATCATGCCATTTTCCTTGGTGCACATTTTTGCACTGAAAACATTCGAGAAATACAATTTAACCATCGGGTTCTTGCATATTTAGTGGAACAATTGTCACCCCATTTTGAATCTCGTTTTTCCACTTTCCATACTTGGCCATTTGTTAAAATTTCTTTGGAGAATCGTCTCTTTGGAGGGTTCAATATATATTCAGTTCGTAGTGGTTGTGTCATGTGCCTGCGTCCGTTTTGATTTATCAGTTGGAAATTATATATAAGATCTTATTGCTACGCATGAAATTAGCAATTTCCCTATTCCATACTTAGCCACTTTTCCAGAATTCCGCAAATATACAAACCGGTGGTTGAACTGCCCCATCATGATCTCTTATGTTTTACACATTTTGCACTCAAAAATTCCGAAACATGAAATTTCATCGTGCAACACTCGACTATCCTAACTATTTCTGTAACCCTTTTTTGAATCCCGTCTGACCAGTTTTCAGAGCTTTCCATTCTTTCCTTGCTCTCTGCTGTCTTCGTCACCTTCTCACTTCTCTATAATAAAACAAAAAAAAAAGTTTCTTATATATATATATATATATATATATATATATATATATATACATATCTTGTTTCTAAATATGGAATTACTGGCATTTAATTCTAACAGGTCATCATGCAGAAGCTGTATATATTGTCATTGATGGGCGAAAGGCTCAAGGACATCTCGTATTGATGCACATTAAACTAAAATTTGCGGGGGGGATTATATTATCCTTTTCAAGTGTTCATTTAAAAATCATGAAATCCCGTTCACACGTCGTGGCCTTCACATGTTCACGAAACCTCCATTCCTTAATATCTCTTTGTCGTACCCTTCACCTTCGCATTTCTAAATATGCAATAAATAAACATTACTGCTACAGTTCATCATGCACCACCAATACAGATTGTCATTAATCATCGAAAGGCTTGAAGAGATTTCCTATTCATAAGCATTTAACAAAGATTTAGCAAAAAGTTACATTATTCTCTCTAAATGCTACTTTCAACCATCATCTGCAGCAAAACAACCTTCTCATAAATCTATGGCATCAACTTGGCACCAGTTCTGTGAAGATACAGTGAACATCTTCGAGCGTGAGAACCAAAAATTCCACTGGTCTAGAGCATTTTCTTATTACTCAACCTCTATCACAGAGAACCAAGTAATTTGGACCTTCGGAATTGCTCATGCAGGTTATGTGCCTGAGGTTTTTGACTATAAGTACCTGGTCTCTTGGTGCACCGACAAATTTATTACAGAGAAAAGAATTATTCCACTGCACAACCGCTCTTATGTTTCTTTGTCGCCTCAATTCTTCTGCCAGATGCTGAAATTGCCCGAGCCAACATTGACGTTCAAAGGAGAAGATTGCAAACAGTTCCTAGCAAAGCATAATAACAGATTGGACCTCTTGCCCCTTTTATTGGAAAACCTGAATTTAGTTTTTAAAGATATTACAAACATGCAGGTTAGTTCATTTAAAAATCCATTTCGCAAAATTGCCTGGCTGTTTACAAGAATAATGAGATATGAGTCCACATATATTGTTTCTTGCATGGCTCTTTATATTTTGTATTTTATAGTCAACAAACAAGCCATTTTTGATTGGGGAAGGTTAATTTCCTATGAAATCTCTTCCCAATTGTCAAGCTACAAAAGGGAAAATAAATTTTATATGTCATCCTATTTATTTTTTGCAATAGCACATTCCTGTCGATTTCCGCAAATGTCTCTGTCCAAGAATATCGACTGTGAATTCCACCCAGTAACGTTCTGGTACCAAGCCTTGTGGAAACACAAGGCTTCCCACTGTTTTTATGAGGTTTTTAATGGCTTCTTGTCTATTTTCAAAGTTTTTGATATTAGGAGAAGATTCTCCCCGCATATCTGAACACACAACTAGTTTTTTGGACAAAAAGGGGACACTCCAACATTTGGATAATTACACTGTCATAAGAATTTTTTGCTCCACGGAACAACTTGCTCTCCTTCCATGTCACACTATGGACACAATTTTTATTGCAAAAGTAGCACGTCAATACAACTACTGGTTCCATCGGTTCCAAAGGAAGAAAAAAAACAGTTCATTCCTCTGCCTTGGAAAATAGGGGAGTTTGTGTTGAAAAACGTCAACAAAATTGACGATTTCGCAACACATTTTAGCATCTCCAACCTCAGATATGAGGAAGACATAAGAGGATTGGACCCCTATGATATTTTTAGACAACATTTACAATCACTTGGCCTCAGTGATTGTTTTGTAAATAAACACCTACCCAAAAATAGAGACAATGATGGTCCCGTCTCTGATGCCGATGATGTAGAGATAGTACAAAGATGCACTAAATTATACATGCAACAGGGGAAATACTCCAGTGACAAGAGTGTGCAATCCAAAAATACTACTCCAAAAAGCACGACATTCTAGAGCATCGCTCCAATGGCCCATCACAGCAACAAAGAAACCTAGAGTTCTTCAAATGGAGGAGGAGATAACGACCCTCCTCACTCTAAAATTGAAAGTTATCACAAGCTTCCAGTAGAGAAGAAGAGAAAAAAAAATGTGGGGCAGGCGGAAGAGCCGAAAATTTAGAGTGAGAACATGGAAGTTGGCACTGATCAGGATGCCATGTTCCCCTTGCTTGATTAGCCTGAATATGCCATTCCTCATAGCCATCCAATGGACATATCCGTTACCCAAAATTTTGACGAAGATGAATCCTTCATGTTCCAGAGCATTGTTTTTTATAGCGGAAACAAAAAATTGTTATTTGAGAAAACAACGTTAAAAATATAAAAGGTAAATATCGTTCAGAGGTTGATATTTCCAACATGCAGCCATCCCAAATCTGTCAACTTCACACCGCGACCGGAGAAGTACATCATAATTCCATTGGACGCATTGAGATCTAGAATGATAGACCGAAGAACCAAGTCAAGGAATTGGAAGACGCTTTCTTTCCTATGCCATTGCTTGAAGATACTTTGGCAATAGCCATCCCTAGCACCCCTGTACCAATGTAAAAGCATCCTCCACCCTATTCGTATCGTGTAAAGGATATGTGGAGAAAAATATCAAAAAAAGAATGGAACTGGTTACCCAATCATGGAAAAGATCACAAACCATTGCTTCCCTTGGAACCAAGGCACATAGCTTGCTCTAGCTTTTGCAAGTCGAATTAAAAAATGAAGAAAATTTCTTTTTAAAAATAGTCATTCCTTTTGGCAAGATTGTCAACAATATGACAGAAAAAGAAAGAAGAGAAGAAGATTTTCCATCCAAAAATTAGATTGGGCATTTGAATGCATGTTGGAAAGAAAAAGTAAAGAACCTGCATCTCATTGTTCAGTCATGTGAACAAGCCATATCGAAGAAAGATAAATTATTCACAAAGAAGTCAAATATAGACTTAGCTGGGAAAACCAATGACTTTCAAGACCCCCTTTTAATCGCAAACTCCTTGTCCTTAACCAGGCAAGAGTTCAATAAACATGTTGCTATGTTGAAGAACTTGTCTCTGGAAAAGTTTTACAACATCCTTCAATTTGATCAAGCTCACGTCCATGACTGGCTAGTCAGATATGCAGTACAGAATGATGAAATTCATCAGGCTCTCTCTAATCTTTCTATTGACTTCCAAGAATTAGAAAACGATCTTTTCAACATCAAAATCCGGAATGAGATCAATGTCGCCCCAATGAGAGGCTACATTGAAGAATGGATTGAAAGACAATTAAAATAGGATGCCAACGAAAGACAACATGCATTTGCCAACATTCCAGCAGCCATGGAGAACATCCTTGAAACCACAATCCTCACCGACATCAATGAAATGACAGCCGCAAACAAATAGAAAAATCCCTCATATGTACCCTCTGTTGAAATAATGTAACTGCGAAGAGCATTCTTATTATTTTGTTATTGGATTAAATCCCCATTGTGGATTAATCATGTCATTATTATTATTTTTATTGTTAGGTTAATCCCCATTGAGGAT
>JASDQU010737799.1:301169-312947 GCA_032191745.1 Picea mariana | reverse complement strand
GGATGGTAGCATTATAAAATTGAAATGTAATTAGTTTTCACTTGGGCTCCTATTGGGTTTCACTATTTTTCACTATTTTTACCAGATAACATTTATTATGTTGAGGAATCAGTTCATTGTTTTTATTCAAAGACTGCAGAATTCAAGATTCATTGATTTGGTGCATGCTATTTTACAGGTTTCTCAGTAGGTCGCCCGACCACATTTTATCATTGTGATGATTTTTGTGATCTTTTAACTGTGGCAATAGGACAATGGTGTGACAATAGGAGGAGGGTTGTCAATAGGATGATACCAATTGTTGCAATAGGCGAAGTTTGGCGTGGACCACATGAGACTGATCATGGAAATAGTAGGAGGGAGGTGCACAATACGAATGAAGGTGAAGTAGTTGTGAAAGTTAAACTAATGAAGGATTACAACGCTAATCTTGTTTGGAGAGAGTACGTTTTTTTAATATAGGACAGGTTGACTGTCCATATGGTATAATTAACAAAAAATAACCACATTAAAAAAACACGTTCTATGCTTGGCAAATAACCACATTAAAAAAACACGTGCTATTGACTTTCAACTATGTTCTTCACAATCCAATTTGTCACCCGATGATTATTAGCGACTTACATTACATACAATAATTCTGAACTTTTGAAAGGGGAGTCTACAATGTTAGCTGGTTGGTACACCAAGGTGTTTTCCATTAAGATCTGAATTTGAATATTCTGCATAACTGTGATGGTAATGAAGAATTGCATTACTATGTTGCATAAAAATTTCATTAAAACTATACAAATGTAGGTAAGCAACTCCACTCTATACATTGTAATTAGTTTTAGGCAGGGACTAGCTGCTTTGCAACTATTTCCCTTGTTCTTATAGAAAATGGGTTAGAAGTTTGGTGGAATTAGGTGATATTTATAATAAAATTGTAGAATTTCATTGGATATCTTATGTCCATTTTTACCCATCAATATTCTAGCTTTTAGCTTTTAAAAAATTGACTTGAGAGAAAACTTAAGTATATTGTTTTATTAATTTTATTCCAAATCTAATAGAAAAATTACTTGAATTGCACATATCAGTAATTGTCCAATCATAAATACAATTTATAAGTGATGACAAATTGCAGTTGACAATTACATAGAAATATATAAAAATCCTAAAATAGAATATTTAAACTTTCACACCAAAACCTAGAAAGCATTATTATTAGTCCCTGTCGTAGGCATAGAGGGACTGTAGCGATCGATAAATCGTTGACTTGGTATTAGATTGTGCATTGGCCAGAAATATTTCCATATTGTGTATTGTTGGAACAAGGGAAGTGAAAACATCRATTTTTATAGAATAAAAAGTGTCATATTTGTCAAGATCTGATTGGACAACGGATTGGAGGTCTTATTGCTGCCTTYGCTATTCCCAATATTAAATATGTTGGCATATCCAAAGTATTTGGTAGTATATGGTCTTTTTGAATCATATATTTTATTATGCATTGGTCGAGGGTGGATTAACGCTAGCATTAGTTCGAATGTTTCTCTTAGCATTTTCTACTGGGTAGAATACATTCTCTACCATATTGCTATGTGTGATTTTTTCTTTATTGTTGCATGCTTAGAGAGAACAGGCCTGCCACACTGCATATTTTCTTAAATGCTCTCACAGGACTACGCCCTTCGAGGGTCTTGACAGTCTTAATTGTTTACCTAACATCTCTGGCTATCTTAAATGTTTATTGTACAAATGCATTGCAATATAGTTTCGTTCATGGTCGGCATCGCTACTCGAGTGCTCGATCTGTGTTCGTTGTTTTGTTCCATGATTCTGGTTCTTGTTTCATTCATCTTTGCAAAGTTGAGGTCCTGCACTTGCAGTTCGAGCTCTTCATGGTTGTTCACTAGTTTGTTGTTCTTCAACTTTGCAATCTGTTGGACCTATTCTTGCAGTTTGTACTTTTTTGGGGGTTGAGCTCTTGTCATCGTTTGTTGACAGATAAGTTTCCCCGTTCTTGCTATTTTCCAATGGTGGGAGTTCCTCCCTCCAAATTCTATTGCAGACCATCTTTGTCTGTGCTCTTAATTTATGTTCCTAGAAACCACGTGTCTTCATATGCTGGCTGTCGTGCCCACAAGTTTTTCGAAAATTGCAATGCAAAGGGATTTACGAAAAATAGTTGGGAGCTATCAGAAGAGGGAACCATCGAGCAGGGTGTAGACACAAGGTATGCATTTATTCTATGGGTTAGAAAACTACGTCTACCTGTTCTCTTTCTGCTGAGTAAAGTTATGGTTTTATTTATTTGTGTTCTTTCTTCTGATTGGTTCAATTTCCAGTGTCAGACTATTTTCTTCTCATATGGTATGGGGACTAAGGGGGATTCAAGTTGAGAAGAAGAAGGATAAGAGATACATACAGGGATTGGTGCACTATTTTGCTTTCCTTTTTTATTTTTCTACATTTTATTTTTTCCCCCTGCTTTTGTCTGTTTTGATAAAAACTGAAAGTATGTAGAAAACATCTTGAAAATGAAAGTTGAAGAGATGAAATAAGTAATAGATGTTGAGTTGTATGAAATAGATACACAGTCCATTATACATGGCAGCATTGACGTGGTTTTGCATAGAAATGGGCTTTTTATATTAGATGCATTCTCGTATATTGTTGGGGATTTCCTTTTCGATACATTTGGGTTTTATTGCATTTATGGTAGTCGTTGACCGAGTTGTGCAATGGATTGATAGATTATTTATTGACTTGTTTTAAAAATGGCGATGTTGAGGCTTTGCAGTCCTATGAATGCGAACTAGAATCTGATTTTCTTCGGCAATTGTAAGGAATACATGATGTTGCTACGTATTTTTCAAAGATACGGTTGTCTTCATATCCAGTTCTGCCTACACAACATAGGGGAATTTGGGGAGATACATTTTGTATACAATGACTGTCTAACTGGATGAATATATTAGTTGGCATATGGTCATTGACAAGAAAAACAAGATATCTACTATTCAACAAAACTGCATTTGACAATCCATATTGCATCTTGTTCCATGATGCCAATGCCCTCAGTGGCCATTATGAACCACTGATGTACAGAAAAATGTCCATATGCAATATAGAATGTCCTCGTATTTACTTGTCGATTATTTGCAAAGACCTTCAATTGCAATGGAGATGGATTTTTCATGGCATAGATTTCCATGGTTTATAGCTGGCAACAAATGTTGTGTTTTGTTGTGGAGATAGTCTGTTCAATGCAATTTGTTGGTTGGTGGCAACAAAGTTCGATGTTCAGTCGGTGTATATTTACACCATACATTACTTTTGCAATGCGATTATAAGAGACAATCGACAGGCGTTTAGGTGCATGCATCAACACCTTTTCCCATATCTCATAGAAAGTATGCTGACAGTTGGAAGTTGGCAGGAATACCTTGTGAACATGGCGCTTCCATATGAAAAATGGAATATGGAGGGTTGCAGATTCTATTTGCAATAGATGTCTATGATATTCAGGGTGAATATCCAGGTCTGGTTGCCCTTACCAGATGACACTGTCCATTCCCGGGTTACCGATTCATATCACGATCGAACGATTGACATCCTCTCGTTGAAAACATATAAAACACATATCCATTATGAACCTTTGCTTGGACATATTAGTAGTTTAGGGTTGACTATCTATGCCACCCAAACGACATCAAATCTCCATACGCGTGGAATACTTTTTAGTGAAAAAGAGACTCCTCCCAGTTGCGATATGGGAATACAGGGCTTGAAAAAAAAAAACATGAGCAAAATTTATGACAGTTGTGATGAGGCCATAGAGGGCTTAAACAAAAAACATAGAGTAAGTTATCACAATTTGAAAAAAAGTATTCGTCGAATTCGTCTAACTTGTGATAAGGCCATAGAGGCCTTGAACAAAAAATGTAAAGTAGTTTCTAAGAAGCTGGGTGAGAGTGAAATTCATCCCAATTGCCACCAACTCATCCTGCCCTTGGGAAAGAAACCTGAAGTAAGTTACCACAACTTGAAAAAGAACATGCGCGAGAGAAAAAAATACATTGCTACACTTCCTTTTAGAGAGAAACTCACATATCACAATGCAAAGAAATTTGTTTGTGCAGAACAGAACATAAACAGGTTCGATCGCATATCCCATAATGGTCATGCAACTGTGTCAGTTCGTGGTCTACAAGCAACACCATGTAGTAGTACCAATGAAAAGAAGGAAACAATTTCTACCCATACTTCCCTGTGAAAGAAAAATGCAAGACAGACCTACATGAAACAAATGAAAGACACTCCTTCCATTACATGTGCAATTTGTGAACAATTGAACTTTTCAAAAAACAGTAAATCTTTCAAGCCTGATTTGCAAGCATAATACCTCCGGTTGATAGCGCACGATAAACCATTTTCCAGTGGGAAAGTTTGTCTTCCATGCAAACGATCGGTTGAAAACGAAAAACTGCCATAGTTTGCAACCCCTGACCGAATAAGATGTAATACACCACTAGCATATGTAAGTGCACTTACGAAACTTGAGGAGGGACTTGTGTTTCTGCGAATTGCATTTTGCTCAAATCAGACCTTGGGTCTATAAACAACCCCATATGGGCATAAGAGGGTCAATTATTAATGTGCCTGTTCAGTTAGATGTTGTGCAAAAGGCGTTGCCACAATTCATTAACAATACAATTACAATCATTGTGGCTCTGAAAAGATGCATGCAATAAAAAATGTTTATCAAACAGGAAAAGTATGCGTGCATGTTTTATTTTATTTTATTTTATTTTATTTTTATTTTTTATGTTTGGCAGAATTAGCAACTAGTTGGGCACGTGCTCGCGTTACATGTGGCCGTGTTATCCAACTGCAACCACTATAACCTCTATGTGTGCCTACGATGCCCCTTACGTGGCACACATTGTAAGTCGAGGGGAATTGAACTCGAAACCTCATGGAACTTCATTTTCACGGCACTTGCCAATTGAGCTGCCCCCTCGGGGGAAAGTATGTGTGCATGTTGTTATGAAAGCATTAAAGGAATTTTGTTCCAGGGCCCTGTACAAAGCAAAGAACATTTGTATAAATGGAAACTAGAACAATGTTCTCACAGAGGAACATGCCAACTCTGCAGACACTCTCGAAAATCCTAGTGATTTTCATACAGGTGATGAATCAGAGAATGAAACACCCGCTGAAACATTGGTGAATGGATTCACTGATTCCCAGTGCATTCGTGAATTGCAAGACAAAATTGTCGAAATTGCACCTAGCAAGGGGCAGCATCCACTTGGACTATTCAAGGACAAATTCATTGAGGAAATGAACTTTCCAACACTCTTCTATGGAGATCCATGTGGCACTGATATTACAAAATGATTCAGTTATCATAAAATAGTTCGATGGGAGCTGCTACATTCAAGCAATTACTTCTCCTGTCACATAACAATTTTTTTTTCAAAACAATGCACATAATAATAGAGAAAGTTTTGTCCTGCATGTGGGTTTGAATAAGAAAAGGCCAGTTACAAGGAAGAAAGTTGTTGGCCAAGGATGTGAAGTACAAAGTAAACCTAAAAACAATTCTAAAATCTAATATTGGATACATAGATTTCAAGAACATCCGCACATCTCCTGATTATTTGCAACAAAAAAAAATAAAATTTGAAATGATATGACAACTGGGCCTGCCAACATTTTTCATCACATTTACAAGTGTAGAGCATTGCTGGGATCCATTGGTGGCTTCCGTATCTGAACTGCATAGGAATAGGAAACGTTAAAAAGAAATCGATACACTAGAAAATAACGACATTGACTACCTCATAAGAAAAGACCCGATGACATGTACTCGATACTATAGACATAGAATAAATTCTTTGAGACAATTGATATGCCATGATGAAACACTTTTTGTAAAAATATCGGACCACTTTTTTGTGACTGATTTCCAGAATAGGGGAAATGAACATGACCACGTACTATTGTGGATAGAGGGTGCATCGGTTTATGGAGCTGATAACAATTCAGAGATCGAACAGTTTGTGGATACATACATAACATGCAACACAAATCATTTGGATCCAGAACTTGCGAAAGTCCATAGACATTACCATACAAAAAGTTGTAGAAAACGAAAAAGATCGCATTGTATATACAACTTTCCCATGCCGCCAATGATAGCTACAAAAAGCATAGAGCCAGTTAGTTTAGAGGACAATGTTGTTGTTGAGAAATCTAAATCCTTGTTCACATTTATAGAACAAGAAGGATTTGATGAAATGATGATCTTTGATGCCTTCTTGACATAGTTAAATCTATCAGAAGATGAGTACATCCAAGCCATACAATGTACGCTTAGGCAACCAACATTTTTCCTTAAATGAAAACTCTCCCATATTTGGAACAACAGTTTCTCCAAGGACATGTCAGTTATGTGGAAAGAAAATACAGATGCGCAGTAGGTGCTGAATGCATATGCTGCAGCATAGTACTTTACCTCGTATATGATGAAGATTGACAAATCTATGACAAGTGCATTAAAAAAAACACGCAAAGAACATTAAAGAAATCATATTGATGCGATACAAATGATACAGACACTTGGAAATACATTGATTAATATTCAACAAATTTCTACTCAACAAGCAGTTCACATTGCCCTTTCCTTGTCCCTCACTTGTAGTTCAAAAAAATGTGTCTTCACAAACACATCTCCACCTGAGAAACAGACATTTGTGCCTAAACCACTGGTTTTTCTTCGACAAGAGCCTGACAATTTAGAGGACATGGTATGCCACTCTATTATTGATTATTACGTCCACCATCCATCTCCTATTAGGCATATATGTTTAGCAAAATTCATATCACATTACAAACAAAATAGTCCACCCATATCAAAAATAAAAAAAACCCTATGTAATACGATTTGTCAAATACAATAAACATTGTGACTATGAAAACTATTGTAGAGAAAAACTATTGTTGTACGTTCCGTTCGATGAAAACAAAGAGACATTAATACATAACTTCTCTACATGGGAGGCTGCGTATGTTGCATTTGAGACTATAGTGCACATCAATGAAGCTAGATTTACCTACAATGTTAATCCAACATGGAGCGATCTAGAAGTTGCACTTAATGACCTAAAAAACCTTCGTGCTCATGATGATACATTCAGAAACCCAAAAAAAAACATAACTCCTTCTGAGTCCTATGACATACAAGTGGATTTGCCTTGTCCTCTAGCGGCTGAAAGTGAAAAACGTATCAATCTTGGTTTTCAAGTTACAAACCATCCTTTCCTAATTGAAAATAATGAATACCACAGAATAATACATCTATTGAATCGCGAACAACAAACAATTCTAAAGGACATTGCTCTTAAAAAATGCTTGAACATGAGCAGTCCTATGCACGTGTTCCTTACAGGTGGAGCAGGAACAAGCAAGACATTCACAGCGAAAGCATTGTTCCAAATGCTTATACGAATCTATGATTCAAGCAATTCCTCTAATCCTATGAAACCAAAGGGCCTAATAGTTGTGTACATAGGAAAAGATGCATACAATGTTGGTGGAACAACAGTCCACTCTACATTTTTAATGTCTTTTAATAAGTCATAGTTTCTTCCGCTTAGTAAGGAAATGTTGGATACATTATCTAAGCTTTACGAGGAACTCCAACTTGTCTTTATAGATGAAGCATCTTTGATTGGGAGTCGGTTCTTGTATTCCATTGACAACCGACTAAGAAGCATAAAGCATGTGCAAACAAAATACTTTGGAAACATTGACATGATATTCTGTGGGGATCTTTACCAGGCATAGCCCATCCAAGATTCTTTGATATTTGAACAACCTACCATTAACATGGAAACAATCACCTATGAATTCTGGAGAGAAAATATTAAATTCTTTGAGTTTCATACTATAATGCACCAGACAGGTGAAACATTCATTGCAATTATGAATAGAATGCGCACAAACAACCAAACATATGATGACTTGACCTATATGAATTTGAGGTGCTTACGACCTGCACCAATAGACCCAATGTTCTCTTACCTGTTCTATAGAAATAAGGATGCTGCAAATAATAACATTCACATGTTGTCGCTCATGCCTGGCGATGATATCATCATCAATTCGATTGACTTAGAAGAGGACAACCATGGAAATGTGCCACATCATGAACATTCAGTCACTTTACCTTTGTAGCTTGTACTGAAATTAGAAATGCTAGTTGAAATATATTCCTGTAACTATGATTCACAGGATGGCTTGGTGAATAGTGCAGATGGAATACTGAAAGGCTATACGAAGACAAAAAAATTGGATGTCCTTTGGATTAAGTTCCATGAACCACATATAGGAAAGCGACAAGAAAGCAAGTTGTCTTATCTATATAATTCAAACATTGAAAGCGATTGGACACCTATTTTGCGAATATCGAAGCCAGTATCGACATCAACAAAGACAAGTTGACTAAAGATTCAAAAATAATTTCTCATTAAACTTGCATGTGCACGTACAATCCAAAGATCACAAGGACTAACAATTGACAATGTTGCATTTTAGCCTGCAGGAATTTGGATACATGGACTTGTATACACAGCATTTTCCCATGTCAGAAGCATAGACTCTTTGTATTTACTAAGTACTCTCACAAAAGATAACTTCAAAGTAAAACAAAAAGTTAATATTGACATGGAATGACTCAGGACCACTGCAAAATGGAAACTTCATTATGATTACCAATCCATACAAACAAATTCATCTATATGAATTCTCTTGCTTAACAAACGCAACTTAAATGCACACATGGATGATATACTGAATGACTATGATTTAATGCAATCTGATATTCTATGCTTGCAGGAAACACACATGGCATTATGCATGCAAAACAAACAATTCCCAAATAACAATTGCATATCTAGTTACATTGCACATGGGGTGATGACACTCGTGAAAAAACATGAACCAATTTTGGACCATATACATATCGAAGAAAGGAATGTAGTGCTTGCAAATTTTTTTTCCCATGAAACAAAAGTTGCAATACTTAATCTGTATGCTACTCCGCATGCATCATTCTCCAACATAGTACATGTTATTTCCAATCCATTTTTCCATTTTCAGATGAACGGACCCATTGTACTTGTAGGAGACTTCAATATTGACATGCTACAAAATACTGGCAGAACAAAAGGATTGGAAAATTACATGTGCAAATATAGTCTCTGCTTTCTTTTGAACAACACAAGACATCTGCAAAATGCACTTATTGACCATGTCTGGTCCAATGTGCCCATTCCTCAATACAATATATTTGTCTTAGACACATATTGGTTTGATCACGATACAATTGGTATTGTGCTTGACTTATGACATATACATCAAACTTATTGCAAACTCATATTTCTATGTCTCAAAGCATATATGTATCCCTCATTTCTACACATATCATTCTAGTAAGCATATAGATTGTGTTCTACTCGAATCATAAAATATACATTGTGCAAAAAAAAAAAAGGTACATCCTCCCAAAACTATTTGTGACTCTATTCATCTTATTTTTATTTTTTTTTGTATATGTACATAGTAGTTTCCTTTTTTTTTTTTTTTGTATATGTACATAGTAGTTTCCTTTTTCTTAACATCCGAACTTATGCTCATATCCCTTTTGTTTTGTACTTTTGTTGATAGAAACAGGGAGGAAAACTACAGGGCGCAAAGAACTACTACCCATAGATGTAGAGGAATCCCTGCAAAGGTGCATTCTTTTTCTACCCCTGTTCCATAGTAAATAGTTTTACGTTTACTTTCTCTGTATTTGTCAAACTTGTTTGCAAGTATGTTTTTTTATTTTTATTTTTTTATTTTTTTCACCAAGAGGCCGCTACACTGCACGTCTGCCATCCAGCAAAAATTCAATGTTGAGCCAGCCAGCCCGCAAGTCCATTTGTCAATATGTATATCGCCCAACTATAACTGCTATTTGCAGTACAAAAAACATTAGAGGCACAATGTACAGCTCGCAAGTGCTCAATCCAAATAAGTGACTATGTATGGAATAAGGGATCTATGCATATTTGGTATGTAGTGCTCGTTTCTGGGAGCCTGCCAGACCTAGAGTCTTCCAATTTGGATATCGCGGATATGACTAGAAGTAGAATGTACAGCCAACCAACTCACAAATCTGCTTGTCAATTGACAAATGTTGAGCTGACCAACCTGCAAATCCTCTTGTCAATTTATTATCATAAGCAATTTTCTAGGAATAGACAATAGAGCCCCGTTTTTAACCTCGCCAACTCAACAATGCATGATCCAGAAATTGTATATGGTCCATAAAATATCAGCCACCCCGCAAGTCCACTTGTCAATTTGTATATCACGGAACTGTATGTCCTATTTGTAGAACATGAAACAATAGAGGCCTATTTTTTAACCCCTCCCACCCGAGAACCCACAAGTATGGAATGTGATATTGGTACATGATCTATAAAATCTCATGTCCATACTTTATAAAGGGACATATTTAGTTTTTCCTTGTTTCTAGACACACTGATCTGGTAACCACAGAGTTGGTGTTGCACATGAATTATGAAATGGGCACTGGGATTCAAACAGATCCCTTTGCTTTTCTTAGCCAATTTTTACCCCACCAGCCTGAGAACCCAATTTCTATATGGTGGAAATCAACCCAATGTACAACCCGCAATTATGTATTGCTAGTTTGTGGGAGCATGCCACCCCTAGAGTAGAATGTTGAGTCGTCTAGACCGCAAATCCTCTTGTCAATTTATTATCATAAACTATTTGTAAGGAACCAAACAATAGAGCCTCGTTTTTGACCCCACCAGCCCGAGAACCCTCCATCTAGAAATTGTGGATTGTCTATAAAATGTCATCCACCCTCAAGTCCACTTGTCAATTTGTATATCACGGAATTGTGTGTGCTATTTGTAGAACACCGAACAATAGAGGCCTTTTCAGCCCGCTCGCTCGAGAACCTGCGATCTCGAATCTATAAAATCCCTTATCCATACTTCATGAAGTACTTTTTTAGTTTTTCCTTGTTTCTACACATACTCATCTGGTAACCGCATAATTGGTGTTGCACATGAATTATGAAATATGCACCGGCAGTTGGACCAAGCCCTTTGGTTTTCTTAGCTGAACAACTCTGACTCATGCTAACACTTAGCAGTTTCACCATGCACTTTCATACTTGGCCATTCCTTCCTTGCTTGTTGTTCCTCGTGCTCGTCACCTTTGCACGTGTGCATAATAAGAAATAGTGTTTATATATATATATATATCTTCTTTATAAATCTTTAATGCTAATAGGTCATTGTTCAGACAATGTCTAAGTTGTCATTGATGCGTGCAAGGCTCCAGAAGTTATGCCATTAATGCAATTTTTGCGAAGGATTTTCTTATCCCTTTCCAGTCTTAATTTTAAATGCCATGGAATGTCATTCGCACGCCGCCAACTTGCTTCCTTCACGAAACATCCAATCCTTAAATGTTCTTCGCCATAACCCCCACCTTCGCACTTGTAAGTATGCAATAATTACGCTTTCCTTCTAACAGGTCACCATACAACACGCATAGATATTGTCATTAATGAGGAGATTTTCCATTTCACACATTGAAGCAATGTTTCTTGGGGGTTATATTGTCCCTTCCATTTCTTCATTTCAAGCAACATTTGGAGCAAACCAACATTTTCATTAACTACTGGTAGCAACTCCA
>JASDQU010737799.1:275157-301119 GCA_032191745.1 Picea mariana | reverse complement strand
TGTAACTATGATTCATAGGATGGCTTTGTGAATGGTGCAGATGGAATACTGAAAGGCTATACAAAGACAAAAAAATTGGATGTCCTTTGGATTAAGTTCCATGAACCGCATCTAGGCAAGCGACAAGAAAGCAAGTTGTCTTATCTATATAATTCAAACACTGGAAGCGATTGGAAACCTATTTTGCAAATATCGAAGCCAGTGTCGACATCAAAAAAGACAGGTTGACTGAAGATTCAAAAATAATTTCTCATTAAACTTGCATGTGCACGTACAATCCAAAGATCACAAGGACTAACAATTGACAATGTTGCATTTTAGCCTGCAGGAATTTGGATACATGGACTTGTATACACAACTTTTTCCCGTGTTAGAAGCATAGACTCTTTGTATTTACTAAGTCCTCTCACAAAAGATAACTTCAAAGTGAAACAAAAAGTTGATATTGACATGGAATGACTCAGGACCACCGCAAAATGGCAACTGCATTATGATTACCAATCCATACAAACAAATTCATCTGTATGAATTCTCTTGCTTAACAAACGCAACTTAAATGCACACATGGATGATATACTGAATGACTATGATTTAATGCAATCTGATATTCTGTTCTTGCAGGAAACACACATGGCATTATGCATGCAAAACAAACAATTCCCAAATCACAATTTCATATCTAGTTACATTACACATGGGGTGATGATACTGGTGAAAAAACATGTACCAATTTTGGACCATATACATATCGAAGAAAAGAATGTAGTGCTTGCAAATTTTTTTTCCCATGAAACAAAAGTTGCAATACTTAATCTGTATGCTACTCCGCATGCATCACTCTCCAACATAGTACATGTTATTTCCAATCCATTTTGCCAATTCCATATGAACGGACCCATTGTACTTGTAGGAGACTTCAATATTGACATGCTACAAAATACTGGCAGAACAAAAGGATTGGAAAATTACATGTGCAAATATAGTCTCCGCTTTCTTTTGAACAACACAGGACATCTGCAAAATGCACTTATTGACCATGTTTGGTCCACTGTGCCCATTCCTCAATACAATATATTTGTCCTAGACACATATTGGTTTGATCACGATACAATTGGTATTGTGCTTGACTTATGACATATACATCAAACTTATTGCAAACTCATATTTCTATGTCTCAAAGCATATATGTATCCCTCATTTCTACACATATTGTTCTAGTAAGCATATAGACCGTGTTCTACTCGAATCATAAAATATATATTGTGCAAAAAAAAAAAAGGTACATCCTCCCAAAACTATTTCTGACTCTATTCATCTTATTTTTTTTTTTTTTGTATATGTACATAGTAGTTGCCTTTTTCTTAACATCTGAACTTATGTTCATATCCCTTTTGTTTTGTACTTTTGTTGATAGAAACAGAGAGGAAAACTAGAGGGCGCAAAGAACTCCTACCCATAGATGTAGAGGAATCCATGCAAAGGTGCATTCTTTTTCTGCCCGTGTTCCATAGTAAACAGTTTTTCGTTTACTTTCTCTGTATTTGTCAAACATGTTTGCAAGTATGTTTTTTTATTTTTTTCACCGAGAGGCCGCTACGCTGCACGTTTTCCATCCAACAAAAATTCAATGTTCAGCCAGCCAACCCGCAAGTCCATTTGTCAATATGTATATCGCCCAACTATGACTGCTATTTGCAGTACAGAAAACATTAGAGGCACAATGTACAGCTCGCAAGTGCGCAATCCAAATAAGTGACTAATTATGGAATAAGGGATCTATGCATATTTGGTATGTAGTGCTCGTTTCTGGGAGCCTGCCAGACCTAGAGTCTTCCAATTTGGATATCGCGGATATGACTAGAAGTAGAATGTATAGCCAACCAACTCACAAATCTGCTTGTCAATTGACAAATGTTGAGCTGACCAACTTGCAAATCCTCTTGTCAATTTATTATCATAAGCAATTTTCTAGGAACCGACAATAGAGCCCCATTTTTAACCCCGCCAACTCGACAATGCATGATCCAGAAATTGTACATGGTCCATAAAATATCAGCCACCCCGCAAGCCCGCTTGTCAATTTGTATATCGCGGAACTGTATGTCCTATTTGTAGAACATGAAACAATAGAGGCCTATTTTTTGACCCCTCCCGCCCGAGAACCCGCAAGTATGGAATGAGATATTGGTACATGATCTATAAAATCTCATGTCCATACTTTATAAAGGTACATATTTAGTTTTTCCTTGTTTCTAGACACACTGATCTGGTAACCACAGAGTTGGTGTTGCACATGAATTATGAAATGGGCACTAGGATTCAGACAGATCCCTTTTCTTTGCTTTGCCAATTTTTACCCCACCAGCCTGAGAACCCAATTTCTATATGGTGGAAATCAACCCAATGTACAACCCACAATTATGTATTGCTAGTTTGTGGGAGCACACCACCCCTAGAGTAGAATGTTGAGCCGTCTAGACCACAAATCCTCTTGTCAATTTATTATCATAACCTATTTGTAAGGAACCAAACAATAGAGCCTCGTTTTTTACCCCGCCAACCTGAGAACCCTCCATCTAGAAATTGTGAATGGGCTATAAAATGTCATCCACCCTCAAGTCCGCTTGTCAATTTGTATATCGCGGAATTGTGTGTGCTATTTGTAGAACACCGAACAATAGAGGCCTTTTCAGCCCGCTCGCTCAAGAACCTGCGATCTCGATTCTATAAAATCCCTTATCCATACTTCATGAAGTACTTTTTTAGTTTTTCCTTGTTTCTACACATACTCATCTGGTAACCGCAGAGTTGGTGTTGCACATGAATTATGAAATATGCACTGGGAGTTGGACCAAGTCCTTTGGATTTATTAGCTAAACAACTCTGACTCATGCTAACACTCAGCAGTTTCACCATGCACTTTCAGACTTGGCCATTCCTTCCTTGCTTGTTGTTCCCTGTGCGCGTCACCTTCGCACGTGTGCATAATAAGAAATAGTTTATATATATATATATATATATATATATATATATATATATATATATATATATCTTCTTTATAAATATTTAATGCTAATAGGTCATTGTTCAGACAACGTCTAAGCTGTCATTGATGCGCGCAAGGCCTGAGAAGTTATGCCATTAATGCAATTTTTGCGAAGGATTTTCTTATCCCTTTCCAGTCTTAATTTCAAATGCCACGGAATGGCATTCACACGCCGCCAACTTGCTTCCTTCACGAAGCATCCAATCCTTAAATGTTCTTCGCCATAACCCCCACCTTCGCACTTGTAAGTATGCAATAACTATGCTTTCCTTCTAACAGGTCACCATACAACACACATAGATATTGTCATTAATGAGGAGATTTTCCATCTGCACGCATTGAAGCAATGTTTCTTGGGGGTTATATTGTCCCTTCCATTTCTTCATTTCAAGCAACGTTTGGAGCAAACCAACATTTTCATTAACTACTGGTAGCAACTCCACAATAGTTTTGTAGAGATACACTGAACATGCTCCTCATGAGCTACCTGTGGAGAAGAAGGGAAAAATAATTGTAGGGGAGGCAAAGCAGCTTGAAATTTACAGTGAAAACATGGATCTTGATGCTGATCTGGAGAGCATATTTTGAAACCTTTGTCAGCCCAGAGACCCAATTCAGCATGCCTGCTCAATGGACATGGTTGATACCAAAATTTTTGATGAAGATGAATCCTTCATGTTCTAGGGTGCTTCTTTAGAAATCGAATCAAAAAAATTAATCATTGAAAAAAGAGATGTAAACAATAAGAAAAAAAAACATCGTTCAGAACTTCACCTTGCCAATATGCAGCCATTGAAACTCTCTCAACTTCACATGGAAACCAGATATGCTCTTCATGATTCTGTTGCAGTCATTGAAGCCGAAAATGCCATACTAAAGAACCGGATTAAGGAATCAGAGGAAGCTTCATTTCCTATGCCATTGCTTGGCAGTTCTTTGGAAATAGCCATGCTTGGGACTATGTGCACCACTGCAACAAATCTAAAAGGGTCCTCCATCTTCCTCGCATCCTGTAGAGGATATGTGGAGAAAAATACCAACAAAATAATGGAACTAATTACTAAGGCCTGGGAAACATCACATAATATGGATTCCCTGGGGAGAAGGGCACATAAGTTGCTCCTGCTTCTGCGGACAGATTTTAAAAATGAAGAAACTTTCTATGTGCACACAGTCATCCCATTTTCCTTTCAAGTTAACAACATGCCAGAGATGAGAAGAAGCCAACATGATCTCGCGTCCGAAAAATGGCTCAGTCAATTAGAATCATGTTAGAAAGAGAAAGTGAAGAACCTGTGTCTCATCGCCCAATCTTGTGAACAAGCAATATCAAAGAAAGAAACATTATTCACAAACCTCACCAAAATAGACTTAGCAGGAAAGACAAACGGCTTCCAGGATCCCATCTTAATCCTCAACTCACTTGCGTTAACCAAGCAAGATTTCGATAAACAAGTTGATAATTTGAAGGCCTTGTCTTTAGAAAATTTCTACAGGATTATTGAATATCATGAAGAAGAGGTGGACAATTGGATAGTTCAGTATTCGGCACAGAATGGAGACATTCATGAAGCTCTGTGTAAAATTTCAATTGATCTAACAGAATTAGAAAATGAAGTTTTCAGCATTCAAATCCGCAATGACATCAACATCCCCCCCTTGCAAAGCTATATTGATGATAACTTTAAGTGGGTTACCGACGAAATCCAACAGAAAAATTCATAAATCCTTTGTTTATCAATCCAGTTATTCAAGTGGGCCACCCACAAAAACTAGCAGGGAAAGGAGTGTCGAGGAGCCCCTGTTTCAAAGAAAACTAATTCGAGAATGCTATTTATTTGGTCTGTTTGTCCACCACCCTATGTAACAGACATTGGTACTATACTTTTTGCCCTTTTTTCCACTAGCGTATGTAAAACCTATGTAAAGAAAACTTTGTAAAATTACATAGTCAGGAATGCTATTTTTTTTTTTTTGGTCAACAAACCTATGTAACAGACATTACCATTATTTTTTACAATTGAAATTGTCCGATCTTCGCTTGTCAATTTGTATATTGTGAAACTGTAGGTATTATTTGTAGCCCACTGAATAACGGAGGACCAATACTATATTTTATAGATATGATTCCCTTTAAATTCTAATAGTCCAGAAGTCTGATTGTCAGTTTGTATATCGCTGAACTATCAGTGGTTTTTGTAAGGCACAGAAGAACAAAAGCCCAATTTTCAGCCTGACATCCCGAGAACCCACCATCCGCTTTGTAAAATTACATATTATGTATGTATAAATTAAACTGTCCAGGAACCTTTCATTTCATAAATTTCAATTTCTATTATGTCCACGGTCCCTTCTTTTAAAGAAAACTAAGTCGGGAATGTTAATTTTTTGGTGTTTTTTGTCAACAAACCTATGTAATGAACATTACCACTATTTTTTAAAATTCAAATAGTTTGAACTCCACTTACCAATTTGTATATTTCGGAACTCTGGGTATTATTTGTAGGACACATAACAACAGTCGCCCATTTTTTAGCCCGCCAACCCAAGAACCCGCGATGCAAAAACTAGCTAAGTATGAATTCAGGGGTCCGTGCATACTCTATAAAATGTCATCCCCATACTCTATAAAAGTACATATTTCATATGTATAAAAGTAAATACCTTTCATTTCATAGATTTCAATTTCTATTGTGTCCACGATCCCTTCTTTTAAAGAAAACTAAGTTAGGAACGCTATTTTTTTTTTGTTTTTTGTCAACAAACCTATGTAATAGGCATTACCACTATTTTTTCCGATTTTTTCTTGCGTACCCATGTACATCAATTTCCTGCCCATGTGTCTGTACTTCATCGCATTTATTCCCTTTCTCGCGGATGGGGTGCTAGTAGAGCACATGCGTTGAGAGGAGCAACCAGGACCGATCCTCCATGGCGCCGACCACGTGATGACTGTGTGCCACTCCCTCCCACCTGCCTCATGAATTTAAGTTCATCTCTCTCAAGGTAGGGCATCATTACTTTCAGCGCACCCTGCTCTGCCTTCACATCCTTTCGACGGACCAACACCCTCGTTGGGCCTTTACTCTGTGCATGCAACCATTTGTGGAACCTCACCAGCTCCCTGGCCTATTTCAATTGCTCCAGTAACTCCAAATGGCTCATTCTTTCTTTCTTTTTCTTCTCAGAGCTTAGCCTCCTGCCCAACTTTTCCCTGCTCTGCTTTTGTCCTCTCCTGCTCTGTTCCTAGTGCATTTTTCGCTCTCCCACTATCCCGGAGATGCTACGACTACGAGGGAAGTCAAAATGTGGGCCATCCTGGCAGACAAACCAACCCCGCCTAGTCCTCCATCCCCTGCCTGCTCCCTCCCTGTTATCCTCCTCCTCTTTGGCCACCTCGTCCTCCTCCCTGGCGCAGTCGACTCAAATTCCCGCTTCCCTCCTACCCCTTATTGCATCCCTTACCAATAGAATGGAGAGGCTGGACTGCTCAGGGGCCTCACTGGACTACAAACCATGACCTTTAGGAAATTCGACATTTGTTTCACACCCAAGCCCTTTGGCTCCTACCAACTCTTCGATCACTCAGTCGCTTCAGGACCAGCCTCACGACGCCCAATTTCAGATGGATGCTCTAGAAGCCAGTCAAAATTCACGACAACAACCCCAATATTGAGCTGGTTCCAACGCTGACCCAGAATGTGAGTGGAAAACATGTCTTGCACTGGTGCAGAGCCTGGTATTCGACCTGTGTCAGGACATGGACGACCTCTGGTTCCACCTAGAGACCTTGGATGGAAAATCCTCTCAACTCCTATAGTTTCTCTTCGCATTACAAGGTGCCCATCACCTCCTAGCAGAGGCTACCCAAGCAGGAACAACCCAACCAACAACAACCTTGGCACTAGTGTTGGCACTAGAAACTTTGGTCCACGTAGAGGCAGACCACAAGGAGCAAAGGCTTTCATCACGCTCGGATGACATCCATAAGGAAGACCATGTGCCATCATAGACCAAGTATTCCATGCAACTGGATCGAACATCAATCGAGGAGGAGCCACCTCTTCTTGGGGACACGACATTCCACGCCTTCTGCATGGCCACATCACCACACTACAACCCATACCGGTGATTTTTCTATTGTTTTCGTCTATTGTTTTGTCATGTGCATGGCGACCTCTCATGAATTTTTCCATGGTTATTATAATTATTCTTTCTACACTTTCCACAGTTGTAACGAGCATCATTAGGGGCCAAAATTTTGAACTCTTTTTGCGTCAGTAACAGTTTAGACTTTAGGTATGAAGTGGTTCAGTTGGCCCAGTTGGTTTCCCCTCAGAGAAGCTCAATATTTACAGCTTGAAACCATGGAAATTCTCTGTACTCCTTCATTTTGGCATACTTTTATACAATCTTACTTATAAAAAAAATATTATTGAACAAAATTTAAATAATTTCTTATATTATTCATTAGGTAAAACATGTCATAGCATTATATAAATTACTATAAATCTCCATACAATGTTATAATATTCTATAAATTGCAGTCTCATGTTTATGACAGAATTGTTCGGTGCAAAATGTATATAACGGATGTCTTTCGTGCAAAATGTATATCACGTAACACACTGGACATGAAACATGTGAACCCGCAACTATGCCAACCTGCAACTCTTTAATTGTTCAGTGCAAAATGTATCAAGTTTAATAGCATTATACAAATTACTATAAATCTTGGTACAATGTTATAATTTTCTATAAATTATTGTCTCATGTATATAGCAAAATTGTTGGGTGAAAAATGTATATCACGGAAGTGTTGGGCTATATATTCATCACATGAGCTCCTTCAAATTGAAATAGTCCGCAAGTCTGATTCTCAATTTGTATATCGCGGAACTGTTGGTGCTATTTGTAGGACACAGAACAACAAAAGCTCAATTTTCAGGTCCCCAACACAAGAACCTGGGATCCAAAAACTGGCTGAGTCGTATAGTTTATGGTCTCCAGGAACCTATAATTTCATAAATTTCAATTTTCTCTGCTGAGGAGCCCCTGTTTTAAAGAAACCTAATTCATAAATGCTATTTATTTGGTCCTTTTGTCCACCGCCCTATGTAACAGACATTGGTACTACACTTTTTGCCCTTTTCTCCATGAGCGTATGTAAAACCTATCTAAAGAAAACTAATTGGTGAATTATGAATTTTTTGGACACGATCTCCTTAATATTCAAATAGTCCACAAGTCTGGTTTTGAATTTGTGTATTGTAGAACTATCGATGCTATTTGTAGGAAACTAATTGGCGAATGTTCAATTTTTTGGACACGAGCTCCTTAAAATTCAAATAGTCCGTAAGTCTGATTCTCAATTTGTATATCGCGGAACTATTGGTGCTATTTGTAGGATAGGGAACAAAAAAATCCCAATTTTCAGGTCCCCAGCCCAAGAACCCATGATCCAAAAACTGGCTAAGTCGAGAACGCACTTTTTTAAAGAAAACTAATTCGGGAATGCTATTTTTTTCATACTTTTTTCCACCAGCCTATGTAATAGACATCCATACTAGTTTTTTTGTTTTTTTGTCCACCATCATATATTAAAAGGAAAACTAATTCAGGAAGCCCCTTCAAATTAAAGTAGTCTGCAAGTCCGATTGTCAATTTGTATATCGTGGAACTCTAGGTGCTATTTGTAGGCCACGGAACAATAAAAACTCAATTTTCAATCCGCCAGACCGAGAACACGCCATCCAAAAATTCAAATAGTCCGCAAGGACGCTTCTCAATTTGTATATCACCAAACTCTCGGTGCTATTTCTAGGGCATAGAACATTAGAGGACCAATTTTCAACCTGCAACCTCGACAACTCTGAATGAAGAAAATTCAAATAATCCGCAAGACCGCTTGTCAATTTGTATATCGCAGAACTCTCGGTGCTATTTGTAGGGAATGAAACAACAGAAGTCCAATTTTCAGCCCGCTAGCCTGAGAACCTATGATCACAAAATTCAAATAGTTTGCAAGACCGCTTCTCATTTTGTATTTCACGAAACTCTCGGTGCTATTTATAGGACACAGAACAATAGAAGCCCAATTTTCAACGCACCACCCCGACAACCCAGAATGAAGCTTCCGTCCATGCTCTATATATCTACTTAATCAAATTACATATTTGATATGTATAATTTCTCCTCTCCATGAACCTATAATTTCATATATTTCAATTTATTATGTCTAAGAGCCCTTCTTTTAAAGAAAACTAATTCGGTATTGCTAGTCTTTTTATGCTTTTGTCCACGAACTTATGTTACATACGTTGACCCTTAAATCTCAAATAGTCCACTAGCTTGATTGTCAATTTGTATGTCGCGGAACTCTAAGTTCTATTTGTAGCGAGAAAAACAACAGAAGCCCAACTTTCAGCCTGCTAGCCCGACAACCCCCAAGCTCTATATATCTACTTAATCAAATTAAATATTTGGTATCTAGAAGCCCTTATTTGTAACATATGTGCACCCTTAAATTTCAAATAGTCCACAACTTCAATTGTCAATTTCTATGTCACAGAACTCTGGGTGTTATTTGTGGGCCACAGAACAACAGAGCCTGATTTTCAACGCACCAGACCGAGAACCTGCGATACAAAAAAATGAAAAGTATGGAATCTCTTTCCCATACTGTATAAAAGTACATATTTCGTATCTATAAAAGTAAATATCTACTTTATAAAATTACAAATGTTGTATGTTGTCCACGAACCTATAACTTGATAAATTTCAATTCCTTTTGTATCCACCAACCCTTGTTTTAAAGAAAACTAATTTGTGAATGCTATTTCATTTTTGTTTCCATGTACTTTAACTTCCTGCCCACGTGTCTGTACTCGGTCACATTTATTCCCATGCCTACCTGGCAGGGACTATGCTGCCATGCAACACGTGTTGAAAATACACAATTTCACTTTCGTAGAAGAGCTTTACACACTGAGATGGAAAGTAATAAATGATGCAGACATTGTTGACAGATGAAAAGTAATAAATGATGATCCCTGGTTAACTTTGAAATACCTTTGCATCCAATACCTTTATGCAATTTAACATGACTTTTTTCAAGACGAGCTAGATAGAGCGCCTTTCTGCAGATTGCACTGACATTTTTAATTGCACCACGAGCTAGAGAGAGGCCTTAGATTATGACAATTTTCAATATTATTACATATTCTTCCCTTGTTCTTCTCTTGCACAAAGTAAACCTCACAGAGATAACGAATGCCATGGATTCTATTTACCATGACCATCACAGGTTGCATTCTCCATGTTTTTAATGTTGTTTTTTTTCCTTCTAGGAGTTACTTATATTGAAATAAAAATAAAAATAAAAATGGCACAACGACATATTTCTATGACTTCTGATATCGAAAACAACCACATAGATTAAAAAATTATTATCAGTTCCAATAATTACAGAATTGTTACTAGCTATCATAGACATATCTTGTCCTACTAATGGCGTATATAACAAAACTAAAACACAAGAGACCTAGAAAAGTAGAACTTTTGCTAGCTATCATAGGGATATCATGTGCTACTAGTGGCATATATAACAAAACTAAAACATAAGAGACCTAGAAAAGTAGACGTCTAGTCTCATAATTATTGTTGCATTCATCATTTCTAGTATGTCAACTTTCAAGTAAACTCTCCAAACGCTTTGGTCTTTTCCCTATCTTTCTGTTGCAATCGTGATGAATGCTTTCATCTTCTCCGTATTTGTGCTCCTTTTCATATGTCAATCACACACAACCAATGGTATGTGTTATCGTTCACCCACTTAACCCTACTAGAGCTCCATAACAAGACCATATATCACCCTGTCCAGGTAATTATTGTCTATGTTATTTGGCTTTAATCATTCTTTTCTTAGCTGATATAGAATCCCTTCATTCCAATGTAGCTCAATGTCTTCAGCTTTCAATCTCATTCCTTTATTAGATAAAGAATCTTCTTGGACATTGGAATTTTGATGATTATGGGAGGAAATAGTGGTAGGTATGGGGCTAATTAGTTCTGAAAATTGTTGATTTTTGACAAAGAAGCACCAATTGTTAGAAATGAATTTAGGGTTTTCTCCGCTCTAAATTCTTCTTAAATTTGAATGATGATTGCATAGACTCCCTCCATTAAAGTTTGAATGATGATTGCATAGTCTCCCTCCACTATAGTATTATTGAAGCCAAATTGATGCACCTATTGTAAGCCCTTCATCAAACCAAAAACCTCTGCTACATCGTTTGTGTTCTTTTCCAAATGGGAAGAAAAGAGGAATAAAATACAACCATTACATTGTTTGTGTTCTTTTCCAAATGGGAAAAAAAGAGGAATAAAATAAAACCAGAATCATTTCTGAAAACACCTCCCACCCCTACGAGCTTGATGAAGGTTATCAGTGTCCTTAACATAACCCCTACGAACTTGATTAAGGTTACCAGTGTCCTTAACATAACCCCTACGAACTTGATTAAGGTTACCAGTGTCCTTAACATATTGGCATGGTTATGATGAAAGAGAGAAACTTCATTGAAATGCCAATTATAAAGGATGGTTTTCTCACTACCTTGAGGTTGATTGGCTCCATATTGCTAGGTAAAGGAGGTGACTAACTCCCAAAAGATCCCTTGAATATTGATCCAGATGTATTCCCCTTTCCCATGAAGATGTTTGAAAATCCATTGATCATGTTCCTTCCACAACAAAAACCTAGGGAAGATATTCTAGGCTCCAATAAGCATTAGATTCTCATCAGGTGAGGTTCTCCATTTTTCCAAGGTTTGAATGATACTATCTTGTGAGTGATTTGAWTGCCAAAATATATAATTTTTTTTTGCATCCCATAGAATATTATTTTTTTGTACAACCATTGAATAAGTGTTCAATTGTCTCTTCATTCTCTCTATAGTACACATAAAGCATATTGAAGGCCCTTCAAATCCTCTTTTGATTATTTTTTCCTAAGCAATTATTCTTTTTCTTGTCAAAGAAGCTAGAGGAAATATAAAATATTAATATTTCACTAGTGTTCTATATTCCAAACCTTTTCCAAGTGGTTTCTTTCTCTAGTAAATAATGTTAGCTTCAATGCAATAGGCATGCTTAACATGAAATTTCCATGTCCATGAGAAACCCATCATAGGATATCATTTACTTTATCATACTAGATTGTTTTGTCTTTAAGGTGGTTGTCCAAAATTTCACTTGCTTCACTACTCACTCCTTATAAAGTTCAGAGAGGCATATAATAAACAACAAACAAAATCATAGATGGAAGAAAAGCTAATATGGAGCATGCATGCCCTTCTCAATATCTATTAGTTTACACATCTTACAAATGGATCCAACTGACTTTTTAACTATTTTGTAGCTAAGTAAAAAAAAAACTAAAGACAACATAAGTTGAACTACAGCTTAGCCTAGTGAGATGGTAGACTATGAAACATGATTAGCGAGATAACATTTTACACTCCCCCTTAATCTCATCTATTACATTCATCATAAGTTACAATGCACAAGCGTTGTCTTTGAAATTCAAAAACAAATTTTCGAGGTGATTTAGTAAAAATGTCTTCTAGTTGATCTCTTGATCCACATAATTAAAGAGAAATATCTCCATTATTGAGAAGATCTTGAATGAAATGAAAGTGAGTCTCATTGTGTTTTCTTTTCTTGTGAAATAAATTAATATTTGACAAAGAAATGGTTGATGTGTTATCACACGAGATAGGATTTGGGTCATTTTTCCATATGAGCTATATGTTTCAGGAGTCTTCTAATCCATACAAATTGACATGATGTTGAAGTTCTGCTAAAGATATTACAACTATGAGTTGTTTCTTTGATTCCCATGAAACCCTATTTTTTCCCAAATGAAAAGCATAACTAGATGTGTTTTTCCTATCATCAATGTTTAGTACAAAAGCATTGTCTATGTACCTTGCAAGTGAATAATATTCAGATGTTTTGTATCACAATCGATAGTTGATTGTCGCTGCAACATAAGTTAGTATTATTTTACCAACTTTCCAATGAAAATCCTTGGGGATTCCATAACATTGGAAACAAATCTTGTTGCAAACATTAAATTAGGTCTAGTTTTAGTTATATACATAAGAATACCTACCAACCTCTTATATAAAGTTATATCAATTGTTGAGCCTTCATCTTGTTTGCTCAATTTTGTTCCTAATGCAATAGGAGTTTCTGTTGGCTTCCATTTATCCATTCTAAATATTTTCAGAATGTATGTAGCCTACTTTTGGTGATAGAAAAAAATAACATGAGAACAACGCTTAACTTCAGTTCCCAAAAACTATTTCATGAGTTCATGTCAAGCTATACTTTTATGGAAGTTTTAAATTCTTCTAACATCAGGTTACCTATATAAATTCTCATCGGTAGTCACATATTGGAGCCTCACTACTCCCTTCTACACCATATTGGAGCCTCATTTCTTCCTTATGTGCCAAGTGTCTAGCAAACAAGTGCCACTTCCATGAGACACAGACTCAAAGTCTGATACCACATGAGCTCACATCCATTGACTGTTGAACATGTGAATCTATACATCCTCAAATATCTATAGTGCAACATGACTTCACCCCATGCAACCAAGGCTGTGATGCATCAGTACCTGATCATGTGCACTCATGTCCCTCGGATATCCATAGTGCAACATGACTTCACCCCATGCAACCAAGGTGTTTGGGTAGCTCTCATTAGCTACAACATATCCCTAGAAAATCCACTTCATGTGATGCATTAGTACCTGATCATGTGCACTCTTGTCTTAGTGCCATCCCTTTTTCATGTTGGATAAGAACACTCAATGCCAACCCTTTTTCATGTTGGATGAGTTCCACATGTCTCAGTGCGACAATGACTTATAGAGAATGGCTCCCGAACAACTGGATTTTAAAGTGAAATGGGATCGCCCCTATGTTAAGCAGTTGCTTCTACATTCAGTGGTGACAGTGCATGAAAGTCGATAGAATGTGCAACGGGAAAGTCGATAGAAATGTGCAGCATGTACGTGCAACGTGGAAGTCAATAGAATTTTTTTTTTTTCAACAATGCATGCATTTATCGTAGCTCTCGGCTCTTGTTTTTTAATGAAAACATAATCTCATTTAAATGAAACCGTCTCATTAAACATTACACATACATGTCACGTCATTAGTAAATAATTTTATTAAACATAGACTCATTTGGTAATTATCTACAATTAAACTTGATTTAACAGTAAATAAGGTAGGGGATTTTCCATGATGGAAAGGTTTATTTGGCCACGTCTTGGTGCCATTTACTACCACTCAAAATCCTACTCCGACCTAATACTTCAAATTTTTAATGAAGGTGTAATACCCAAGTCTCAACTAGTTCTTTGTTCAAAAAGGTTGTGTGTGAAATGAGGGAGCTATAATCTACTCTCCTATGTTAAAGAGGTTCGTTATAAGTTTATACTTATTTATGGATTTTATTCTAACTAAAATTTAATAGTTGTCCGACATGGGAGGGAAAACCCAGAACGATATTCCTTTGCTCAGCCACTGGAATGGTGTGTTTATGCTGATGTAATGGTGTGAATTTGCATTACAAAACTCGTACATTATAGAGAGTTCAATATATTTCTTAAAGAAATCATGGAATATAATTCTAGCCTTTTCCAAAGCTAAACAACAAGATCCTCTACCTTCTCAGAAGAGACTTGTTTCTCTGCATCCTGTCTTGTTTCCTCATCGTTTCACTATATATGAGTGTATACACCATAAATATGCTCTAACATTGCAAGGGTTGCTCGATGATTGATTCTTATCAAGGGTTAAGACCATATGTTCTAGGTACCAAGTGCGGAAGCCCATAATAAGTTATCAAAATTTTTAAGGGTTCCTTATATGTATTGGGTTTATATCCAAAAGAAATGAACAATGAAACTTAGATCAACTCCCTTGTATATGATAACACCAGAAAATGTTCTTTGAAGAGCGAATTAGCATGTGTGAGATCCCAACATTCATAGATAGACCATTGAAAATTTCATAGATACAATGAATCTAGACTAAAAGGTGAAGCAAAGTCCAGTCCTAGACGGAATAGTAGAAAAAATAAAGAAATAAAAGGGAAAATACAATTTTTGGGGGTTGTTGAGGTTGAAGACAAACATAAACTAGTTCCAAGGAAAGATCTATGCACTCACTACACAAGTCTATGTGAGGCTTAAGTTTTAAATATCATGTAATGTTGAAGGCACCTAAATGTATTTTACTATCAAACATCACCCAAGGAAAATAGGATTCTTAAGTTTGGATGTGGATCAATCTACTAGGGAGCCTCTCCAAGCAATACTAAGGTGATATCAAATAATTTTCCTTTCATTGAGGGAAGAGCCCCTAAACACCTTATGTCAATGCAAATGAAAAATTATTCAGTGGTGAAATGGATTAAAGAAAGAATTATATACTTTATTTTCCCCTCTAAGTGGATGTAGATGCACTTATTTGGCATTGTATAATCCTCAAAAAATATCCTAAAATATCACATAAAATATTATAGATACACAATAACTTGTTAAAAAGTTTGTCTCATTAATCTCCAACATATGAAAATGAGAGAGGGATCACTATTTTAAAGCTAAGGAGCCTTGTGAATAAAATGAATAGTACAATGTGCTAGCTCAAAACCATGAGAAAAATATATCCACCCAAGTCAAAACCATGGGAAAAGTACAAACAATGGAGAAAAATAACCCTCAAAATTATATAACACATGAGTGCCCTATCAAAAAATGTTCAAATGTAATCATAAAAGGTGGATTAAASAGGCTAGAAGAAGTGTGACCTCTCATAAAACATGTCAATGTCCCAAAAATGGGTGATGAGCTAGACAACAATAGTTGAATCAATAAAGCGCCCGTCGAACCAACTCTCAAGAGAAAGGAAGTGGAAAAAATAGGAAGTGACAACCTCCATGTGTGTGACAAAATCCCACAAATGTTGGTTTATGTAACCTTGCAAGGAAGTGGACAAAAAATGAAGTAACAATCTCCATGCATGTGGCGTAACCCAACATGTGTGAGATGCAACCCCATCAAAAATGGTTCAAATGTAACAATAAAGAACCACACTTGTGGGTTAGAGAGGCTAGAAGAAGTGTTCCCTCTCATAAAATATTCCAATGTCCCAAAAATTGGTGAAGAACATGACAACAATGGTCCAAGGAATGAAGCGCCCCTCCAACCAACACCCAAGAGAAAGAAAGTTCACAAAACAATAATTAACAACCTCCATGTGTGTGATGTAACCCAACACATGTGGTATGTCCAAGGAAGAATCTAATTTGTGACGACACATGTGACATCCTCAATAGAGGTTTGTTGGCTTGAGTGTGGGTTTGAAGACGTCAGGTTGGATATGCTTTACCAAAAACATTCCATAGTTGTTGGCATATTCAATATTCATGAACTGAAGAAGGTCTCACCTCATATTCCATGAGAGTCATATAGACCATCAATATTATGAAATTTGTTAAGGAATACAATATAAATGAAACTTTCATTAGCTAATCATTCATTCATAACTATTATAAGCTATTGCATAGAATAACATAAGATAAGTATACAATCAAGTGAGATATTATTAGATGTAGAGATAAATGTTCTCAGGATATTCTCATCCATTTCACTCATTGAAAGTGGTGAGATGAAATAGGGTTCTATCTTGGTCAAGACACATTAACATTAAACACAGAGATGAGCGATATTCTCTGATCTCAATCTCCTTTCTCTCTCATGCAAAATATATACATAAAGAGAAGTAAAAACTAATCTTAACTTGATCTCTTTTTCATCTCTTTCGCACTACAGAATGAACTCTCCCTTTACTCAAAATTGCAACACTTACATTTTTGCATGCATCCCCCCATATCTTCCATGGAGCATGGAAATCATAACAAACTTGACATATCATCCATAAACTCAATCATGACTAGTCGAGTTGTTACAAAATAAGTTACAATGATTCTTGGATATCTTTTCGAATCCGGCCTACATGCAATTTATTTAAGTTCTTGCACACAATACAAAAAGTGTTGGTGCTTGTAATAAATCCTTAGCTAGTGCATAGGTTGTTGAAACTTGGAGTTTTGTTGTGTTTATTCTTAACAGCATGTAGATTATTGACTTGTGAGGCATGCACACTCTCTCTCAAACCTTAGGTTCCAACATGCTCTCAACACTATTAGTTCACTCATCCTTGAGCCAACAATGCTTATTACAACGTGATAGAGGAGGTTGATGACACTATCCTGATCAATTCTTGGATGAATCATTTGAAAGTTCCATCAACCTCATAAAAAAATTCTTTCATATTGTTTATTTTTTTGAAAAAATCCTCAACATCACTTCATGTGATTGTTGGTGAATTAAAGTTAATTTTCTCAACCATTTTTACAATGGGACTGTTCTTTCTTACCCATCCGCTAGTTTGTGGTAATGCATCTGGGCTTTATTCATTGCATCGAACATGATATTTTCTATATCCTTCGTTCTTCACTACATGCTGACACAAACTACCTAATATTTTTGGTGATTGTTTTCATGGCCTCTTGTCATTCATCTACGGGAAAGGAGGGTAGTGTTTGTTGTTTCTACCATATCCTTAGTTTTTTGGATCTATTTTTCATGATTGGCCTTTATCACCATAACTATAATGTGTTGTGGGGAATTGTTATCACTAATTATTCCAATGCCATAGGATTTCATCACCTTGTCCTTGATCCAGTTGGATATTGGTGGACACCCACCTATTCCAACTGGCTCCTCTTGTCCATTTTTAGTTCAACATGTTCTTATGTACTTCTTTGTAATTGTGTGTTATACACTTATGAGTCTTTATAAAGCCCTACAAATATTCTAGGTGGATACTAGTGGCCTCTCACCTAATCCAAATGGCTTATTTTGTATGTTTTCATGTTAGCACATCTTCTTGTACTTTTAGGGCCATTTTGGATCCCTAAACAGTGTGTTTTTTGGCTCACCATAGTCAAACTGTATACGGAGTCAGAGCTTGATGGTGTAATGTGTATTTCTACGAAAGACCTTTCCAACGGGCTATCACGTGCCTAAAAAGAAGGTCTTATGCAAAAGTTACAACCCCGAGAAGTTGAAATCCCACATGAATTTTGGTGTTTGACCTCCTAGGGTTAGGTTTCTAGATGTCTAGGGTTTTGGAATTCATAAGTAATATGAAAAAGGCCTCTAGAGCTTCATTGTAATCATTCTTCTCAGATGGATGTGCATAGAAGCCAGATCTCTTCTCAAAGATAACTACCACCATTCGAGCAAGTGTTTCGGTTTTGTAGTTTTACAGTTTCATCATATTTCATTTATTCAATAAAATCTATTTTTCACTAGATATTTGTGTTTTTCTTTATAAATATGTGTTTATTATATTCATTCTGTTAATCAGTTTGGTTCGCTCCTAAATCTGGATCAGTGGTATCAGATTAGTCTACTCTTCATTCATTTTTTTCGTGCATGTCCCCGACAATATCTAGGTACAAGAAGTTGGCACTTGAACCAATCGAGTCATTCCAAGATCGTTTTCGTTGAGGCCGAAAATAACCCATGGGGGAAGAAAAGAAAACTGATGGAGTAGGATATCCTATTAAAAGTTTTCTCAAGGTTTCACAAAGGAACAAAATGATGGAAAACTTTCTGCAGATACTTCGACGGTTGCCCACAGGAGAAGCATCATCAAGTGTCCATGCAAACACCTTCAAGGTACAGGTAAATTTTAATATTCCATTATTTGAAGGACTAATAGATGTGGATTTTGTAGATAAATGGTTGAAAAAGCTTGAAGGGTATTTTTCGGTCCACAATTTTTCCTATAGGGAAAATATTAATTTTGCACTTCTCAAGGTCATCCCCCATGTTAAGGACTAGTGGGATACTTACTCTGAGAAAATGGATATGGAGGAATCTGAAATATTTTTTCCCCTACATGGGATTCCTTCCGGGACACCATTAAAGAACAATACTATCATGTTGGAAGATATGAGGACTAGTACACCAGATGGACCACCCTGCGTGAAGAAAGGGACCAGACATTACCAAGTTTCACCAATATTTTCCATACCCTATACACCAAATTCGGTATCAAAGACTCTAAGAGACATCTCATGATCAAACACAATGGTTGTTTGCATAGATACATTCAAACATAAATGGAGTTTCTATATATCACCTCATTTGGCATGACTTATAGATACACTGTCAAGATTGAGAAGAAATTTAAGAATTTGATTTGCAAACTCCTCAAGGATGAAGCAGGGAAAAGGCAACCCCAATAGACACAGTAAGGGACCAAGATGAGATAGCCACTCTCAAGACAACTAGTCCAAGTCGCAGCACAAGAAGGGAAATTAGAAGACGAAGAAGGACACGAGAAAATGGTGTGAGTACCATAAAATCCCTTGGCACAACACTAAAGAATGTCACTCCAAGAATTTAGTATTGGTCAAGCTAAAGGCTTCCAGGTGAGTGGTAGATTCTGATTCTGAATCAAATCAAGAAGGAGGGAAGTGGATTATCGATCTTGAACCTAGTGCCACTTTCGTTGCCACCAAAGTCTAGCCAAGAGAATCAGAAGAACCAGAGGAAGGGGAACACCTATTTCAGTCAAATATGTTAGGAAAGGGGGCTCCCGTTCATTTCATTGTCGATAGAGGCAGTCAGAAGAAGCTAATTTTAGTAGAGGTCGTCAAGTGGTTTGACCTATCGATGACACCACAACCGTAGCCCTACACCATTAGATGGCATCGCCAAGGGAGAAATCTTTGTGTGAGCCAATAGTGTCATCTTCCCTATGGGATCAATCCTTTCAATAATGAGGTATTGTGTGATATTTCTCCCCTTCAAGTTTATGATGCTCTTTTAGGACAACCATATTTGTGGAAGCGTCATGTTGTGTATGAGTCTAGACCCTACAATGTTATTATTACTTTGGGTATACAATTGTACAGGATACCATAGGTAATTCCACCTACCACTATTTATTTAATATCTGTTAAGAAATGCAGTAAGGTCATTTAACAGACCGAGAATTTCTTCTTCTTTGTGATCCGTGATCACATTAAGAAAAAGGTCGCCTCCACATCTACGACATCTACATAGAACCTCTCTTTGTAGGAGAAGCAAGTGGTCAGGATCGTGGAAGAATACAAAGGCATATTCTCCTCACCCATCGAGGTATCAATGCAATGCCAAGTCAAGCATCCAATTTAGTTGACCCCTGGTGCACCTCTACCTAATGGACCAGTCGATTTTCACTCACTGATGGAAAATGACGAAATCAAGCGTTAGATCCAAGAGCTTCTTCAAAAGGGGCACATCAAACCCATCTCCTCCCCTTGTAGAAGCCTGATTTTAATGGTGCAGAAGAAGGATGGGATTTGGCGACTCTGCATTGATTACAAATCCTTAAACAAAACCACAGTCACGAACCGTTATGCAATTCTCAGGATTGATGACCTTCTTCACCAACTCAAGGGGGAAAAATTCTTTAGAAAGATTGACCTAAAGTCTAGCTACCACTAGGTTTCCATCGAACAAACTGATGTATGGAAGACAACCTTCAAATATAAATATGGTCTCTTTGAATGGTTGTTCATGCCCATTGGATTAACAAATGCACCAACCACTTTCATAAGGTTGATGGATGATGTATTGAGACCCTTAACCAAATCTTTTGTGGTGTTATATTTGGATGACATCCTCATATTCAACAGAACTTGGGAGGAGCACATGTGGCATATTCAACAGGTTTTGAGCATTCTATGGTAGCACAAGCTATATGCCAACTTGGAAAAATTATCTTTTGGCATGGATAGGGTCCAATATTTGGGCTACATTTTTTATGAGCATGGGGTACATGTTGATCTAGCTAATATCCAAGTCATCCATGATTGGCGAGCCTTGGCCACACTAACCGAGCTTCAAATATTCTTGGGACTAGCCAACTTCTACTGACAGTTCATGTTGGGATTCTCCCATATTGCATGGGCCTTCAGCCAGGTGAGCAAGGGTGGTGGAAGGGAAAATTTCATGGGGGAAGGAACAACAATGAGCATTTCATGATATGAAGCATCGCTTGTGCTCAAGTCCACTACTCTCCTTGCTCGATCTAAAACAACCTTTTGAGATTGATACCGATGCATAAGGCTATGTTGTAGGCAGTGTTCTCACTCAGCACGGTCATCTGGTGACATACCACAATGAGACACTCTCAGATACTGTCCCAAAATACCCCACATATGACAAGGAAATGTATTCCATTCTACAATCATGTCGTTAATGGAAACATTACATTCTCAGAAAGGAGACGATCATCCACACTGATCACAAGCCTCTGTAGTTCATACAGACACAAGGGAAATTGCAGAATGATCGTCATCTAAAGTGGTCCACCTACCTGCAATAGTTCCATCTCAACATCAAGTATAAGATAGGGATATAAATTTTGTTGTTGACTACCTCAGTCGACCTCATCTAGCTTCACTCACCACTATGCCCCATTCTTATGTACATGAGGCATTTGGGTGCCCCCAAATTTATCAGCAATATCCAAACTTCACCATCACCTATCATCTCTTGGGTACATCAGTGACCGTCACCGATTTTCACATTCAAGAAAGACTGTTATGCCTTCTGGGACATCTTTGTGTTCCTACAAGTGAGCGTGCAAAGACGATTTGGGAAGCCCACTACATTCAAATGGAAAGACATTTTTGCATGGATAAAACTGTGGTCATTCTTTAGAAACATTTTTATTGGCCAAAATTTCGACAACACGTCAGCTAATATATCATATATTTCACTTCCTATGCCATTTCGAAGCCAATGATAAAGAAGGAAGGATTATACATCCCTCTTCCTACTCTTGAGAATCCTTGGAAATCCATCTCAATGGATTACATGTATGGCCTTCTGTCCACCAATCAAGGAAATGACTGTGTATATTTGGTCGTTGATCAGTTTTCAAAGATGTACATCCTCATAGCTTACAAGAAGAATAACACAATGGTAGATACTGCGAAGCTCTTCTTCGAACAAGTGTGGATCCATTTTTGGATACCATAGACCATCATCTATGACCGAGAAAAAAGGTTTCTCAACACCTTTTGGTTGAGTCTCTAGTTAGTGTTGGACACCAAGCTCACTAAATCCACTTCTTTCCACTCCAAAACAAATTGCCAAACAAAGGTTGTCAATCAGATCATTGTGCACATCCTGTGCATGTACAAATCTAAGCATCCACGTACATGGGATGCAAGTCTCCCATATGTTCTTAACAGTTAAAACATGCCTCTCCATAGCTCCTCTGACCATAGCCCATTTTAGGTGGGGTTGGGATTCCAACCCTTGGATCCCATTGATGTTGCAATACCTCTTTCCACCACATATAAATACTCTTCCCATGTTCAGTCTCAAACCGACAAAGCCACGATATTTATTAAGTGGATTTAGAACATCTTCCATGAGGTATAAGAGATTTGGTATAAACCCAATGCTAAGTACAAGCAATGCCATGATCAACACAAGGTACTGCACTAGTTTCAGGATGGAGAAAAATTCTGGTTACATTTTCATATGGACCATCTCATAGTGCCGCATAAGAATCTCTAACCACTTTTCTATGGGCCTTATAGTATCACCAAGGCTATGGGTAGAAATTATTTTGAGATCAACACTCCACCCTTCCTTGGCCTGCACCTAGTGTTCAATGTGGACCTTCTTGGTCCATATTTTCCACCATTATTTGATGCCTCAGAGCTCGTAGAACAACTGACATCGACAAAGCTCAACCATGACTACATGGAACAAGAATACACTGATCAAATAGTGGACACATAGGTCAATGGCACTTGCCAGTAGATGATCCAAATTTATCAGGTTGCCAAGGAAGGGAAGCTCCTACACGAAGGCAAGTGGCTCACTTAGGGCCAAATCCAACAGAATTTTCCTAATTTGATGGGGGAACTCAATGCAATGGAGACCGTTGTTTTCTAATGGGGGAGTATTGATCTAGGTGGATATTGGTGCCACTCACCTATTTCAACTCGCTCCTTTTGTCCATTTTTAGTTCAACATGTTCTTATGTACTTCTTTGTAATTATGGGTTCTACACTTTTGGGGTTGTATGAAGCCCTACACATATTTCCAGTGGATAATGGTGGCCTCTCACCTAATACAATTGGATTATTTTGTATTTTTTCTTGACAACACACCTTGGTGTAGTTATAGGGCCATTTTGGAGCCCTAAACAGTGTTTTTTGGATCGCCACAGTCGAACTATAGACAAACTCAGTGTTTGATGGTGTAATTTGTATTTCTATGAAAGACAATTCCAATGGGATATCACACGTCTAAAATGGAGGTTGTATGCAAAAGTTACAACCCCGAGAAGTTGAGGTACCAACTTACCTATAGGGGCCCACATGACTTTTGGCATTTCACCTCCTAGGGTTAGGTTTGTGGATGTCTAGGGTTTTGTAATTCATGAATAATATTAAAAATGCCTCTGGAACCTCATTGTAGTCATTCTTCTCTGACGAATGTGCGTAGCAGCCACATATATTCTCAAAGATAGCTACCACGATTCAAGAAAGTGTTTCAATTCTGTAGTTTTATAGTTTCATCCTATTCCATTTATTCAATAGAAGATATTGTTCAGTGGATATATATATTTTTCTTCATATCTTTTTGTTTATTATACTCAGTTTGTTAATCAGTTCGTTCTTCTCCTAAATATAGATCAATCCTATGGATAACTAACTATCTATTTGTCGACGTATCTACTTGCATCTGCGTATCTAAGTGTCAAATCTCATTGTTCTGTCATTTGTCTTGTACTCTGACATTTATACCTTAATCTTCTCTAAATATTCTAAATTAATTTTTGGGTACGACCTTTCTCATCCCTCTTTATTATGTCGACATGTCTAATCCACCTAGTTATTACATGTCTAATATACCTAAGTTATATTATTTGTACCCTATCAAATGGACCGTTATACCAACTTTAGGATGGATTTGACCTTTGCATGTTCCACTTATCTTGAGTTGTTGAGTTTTCTAATGGTGTATGGCGCACATAGGAAACTTTCATCATGACGGATTAGGGTATTCTCTTAACCTATTACACACTAGGAATTTTCAAGATTTTCCAACCCCTTTCATAGAAATAATTGTTCTCCTAAGGTTCTTCAGTACCCTTGTATTATTTCGTTTGTTCAAAGACTATAACAGGTAAGGGTATTCTCTTAAACCATTACAAACTAGGATTTTTTATGGTTGTCCAACGCCTTTCAAAGAAATACTTGTTCTCCTAAGGGTCTTCTATACCCTTGTATTAGTTCATCAGTTCAAAGTTTGTTGTGGGATGAAACCTAACCTAGAAGTATTCTACCATGTGCTCTCATTCCTCTATATTTACATGATGTGTTGCTGACCAACGTCCAAGTGCTCCTTTGACCACTAAATCCATAGCTTGTATCCTTTGTGTCTCCATCTCCAATCCTTCCATATATGTGATAAATGCATCTATTGGGCCTCTACCATCAAACTCACATAATTTTGATCCAATCGAGTGCATTTCCTTATTGATTCATATGCATGTCCTAGTGGATACCACATATACCTTTCTTTTCCATCTATCCATAACATCCTCTGAATCTGTGTCATAAGAGTAAACACTTCTCCAAATCTAATCACCATCATTTGTAAGATTGAAATAATCATCCCCACGTATTGTGACGTTATATATGTTCTATATGATGGAACTCTGTGCATCCAAATTTACGGGATCATTATATCTATTTCCCTCATTTTGATCCAACGACGCAATCACGCACAAGGTGTCTATCTCAAAGGAAATGTGTCACTCCTTTAGAGTCAATGTTGTATTATTATCAAATTCCCATTCCACAATAAGTAGAGATGTATAGGGTTCTAAAAAATCCATAATATCAATCACCTCAAAGTAAGATTTGTTCTTTACCACCTCAATGTTCACTTCCACTTTCTCTGGCTTGCTGATGGGATAATATATTCTATATTGGGTGGCGAGCTTGAGCTGAATAGGATACCATACCAAGATTGGTTTAAGCATCAACTCCCAAGATTTCTTGGGAAATATTATCAAGTTGGATCATAGGTACAACATGACATTATCCATCTCATAGCTTCATAGCTCACCTGTCATACTAAATTCTCTTGTTGTGAGTTTGTGTCTAGTCACCTCGAAGTAATAGGGAAGAAATAACTACAATAGTCTCCACTTCCCCCATAAATATTGTTGCCATGTGGATCAAATTATTTGCGGCTTTGTGACCACTTACCAGCTTAAGGAAACATAGCAAGAAGCGAGTTACTCGATTTTCTAATTTCACCTTGTGGGTAGTATTGCATTGTGTTTCCCCATGCGTCGTGTGTGAGTGTTCTTCCTACACACGTTTCTCTTTTATTTGTAGTTGTGTTAGATGTTGTGCTTCCTCAAGTATGCATATTTCTTCCTTACATTCCTTACATTTAAACATATAAATTAGTTTTAAAATATATTATATAAGTTGTTTCTTTTTTTAGGGAAATATATATATAATTTTATTTATAAAAAAAAAATACATAATCATATGCTAAAGGAATTCAAAAAAGTTCTCAAACTCCAATTGAACAAAAAATTATTCATATAATATGTTCCTTAAATAAAAAAGACATAATAGTTACATTATTAAAAAAATAAAGGATAAATATAGTCTATTGTATTCGAGGTTCCTCTCTCCAATCCCAATCCATATTTTAAAAA
>JASDQU010737799.1:254344-265047 GCA_032191745.1 Picea mariana | reverse complement strand
TCTCATCTTCTTGATGGTTCTCTCATGCACCAAGTTTACTGGAAAAAGAAACACATTGATCTTTGTTGGGATTCCCATTCTCACCATCATCCTTCCCATAAATAATTGATCTTAAAAACTTTGGTTACTCGTGCCATTTTAATCTCATCTCCTCAATTATTTGAGAAACAAAAATACCACTTGACTAAGGAACTAACAACCAATGGTTACTCTATCTCATGAATCAAAAAATCCCCCTTCTTTGATCACAATCCTAAATCCAAAAATACTCCTCCCTCTTCTACACCCATTACTCACATCTCTCTACCCTACATCCAAGGTACTATTGATCGTATTTCAATAATTTTGGAAAAAAAGAACACAAAAACCTTTTTCAAACCAAGTGAAACCCTAAAGAAAGTTAAAAAATGTAGAAGATAAATATGACACTATGTTTGGCCCAAGATTCTACCAAATTCCATGCTCCTGTGGAAAACCATACATAGGCCAAACCGACAGATCCTTTAAAGCCTGACTCCAATAACACATAACTGACACAAACCATAAGAATCAATAATTCATCTATTCTCGAACACTCCAAATATAATAACCTTATCTTCTTTGACAAAAACTAAAATTCTCTCCTCAACGCCCTATTATTTGTCTTGTATCATTCAAAAAACACTGCAAATCAAAAAACACCGCAACAACTTCGATTAAAAATATGGCTACAAACTCAGTCAATATTGGAAACCCCTTATTCCTTTCTTAGATTATTAAGCCTATTATTATTGTTATTTATTAATCTTTTTTTTTCCACCTAATATCTTTATGCTAAACCATAATGAAACTACCTCTCCCTTTGAGTTTGTAATTTCCCTCTCAACCTTGATTTGTATCTAGATATCTCTCTTAGTTTTCTTTTATCATTTGTATACTATTTGGTTTTCATTATTCACTCTACCTTTCTGCCATTCTTTTATAATTTGATACCCATTGTCCCTATTATCATTTTTTTTTTCTTCTCATTAACTTGTTGTACCTTTCAGTTCAATTTATCCTTTATTCATTACCCCTTATTTCTATTCCCTTCTCTTTTAATATGCTCATATCCCCTTTTTTCCCGTTTTCTTTTATTATAGGGTATGCCATGTCCTCACAATGTGCCTAGCCAAATCTTGTGATTCTTTATCTCTTCAGTGTATGTGACACCACGTCCTTTCTCACTTGGCTACTTGGAAGCAAAAAACTTAATTTGTCCAAACTATGCCTCTTCACCATGAGAATAGTCATACTTCATTATAGGCTACCAGCGAGTCACACTCCTACTCTAGTGCAACACTTGCATACTTAGACAATTGTTAACAACTTTAACACTTAGTCATATATAAGAATAGATTCATGAACATGAGAAACCAAGAGAGAAAGAGAAAAACAAATGAAATACATACACACATATAGTGTGGGTGACAAAAATCGTTCCTAACACCCGACTAAGTCTTTATTATTTAGGAAACATTAAAATATGAGCACTATTAGCTCAGTTTACAACTTGACAGAGTCACACAACTTGCCTCACCTCACCAAGACACTCATACACAGATTCTTCACATCAAGAATCTTTGTCACAACAATCTATACAACCTCCTACGGTGTGCCTCATACATTCTCTCAAGTGTAGAAATTTATCTCTTTATTTCTCCGGAGTTCACAAATTTCATTTTTTCCTCAAACATTCCCCCAACATAATTTGTTTTCCATAATTCCCAAAAATCAACCCAAAAGGAAGTCTCACGATTCTGTCCATTGAATCCACCTCTTGTTAACACAATTCCTCATAAGTAGAGTGACTTGGCTCCTTCAGGTAGCTCACTCCTCTTCATTTTTCTCAGAACCACAAAGATCTTCTTATTCTCCTTGTATTCAAATATTCCTTCCATGTTTGTGCGCCCTTGTTATGATATAGGGACTCCAAATATCACCACTGCAAAATGTCACATCCTTTAGGAGTGTCATTTTGATTTTTCTATATGGGATGATATATGATATATGTATTATTACAATGATGAGTATTCCATATATAGAGAACATATGGTGACCATCCATGAAGGGTTACATCCCTTGGCTAATAAATAACTATTTATTATTATTATTTCTTATTATATATATGATTTAATAATCAATAATTATATTATTAATTATTAATCTAAGAGAATGTCTTCCCATTGTTGTCCAAACATCAACACTCCCTCTCAGCAAGGGAGACATTCTACATCATTCCAAGTTTTTATATGAAGTATATGAACTTTTCCTTAGAGTCATGAAACTTTTCTATCAATCCTTGGAGACGTCTCTCTCACACTTGAATCGAGGGAAAAATCCCTTGTGGCTCTCCCTCTGATCCAACTGACTCCCTATGAGATAATGCTCGGTTTGGGTCCATATGTGATAGAATATAGCATATTGAGTATTTATCATTCATTTTAGAATCACCATGACTAGGACAAAGACCACATGAGGTTCGTTCACCACATGTACACTCCTATGAGTGAATCTCAGCCCGATGCTAACTGATAAGTACAAAAATAATCAAGAACCTCAATTCCATATTATTCCTTGTCATGATAAGGGAGGGACTATGCCTGAGCCCATTTACCACAAGTACACCTTTGTGATAAATGTATCCTATTTCCCTTGGTCTGCAGCCCAATCTAGGAGAAGGTCAACCCAATGTTGAAACATCAACACTACCTCTTAGCTAGGGAGGTATTTTTCCATGATGTCTTCATCTAGTAGTCCACCAAATAATTTTTAATCAACTAGTAGCACACATCTACTATCATGCCACATCTGTCACATTCTTTGCGACCAAGCAACAAAACATTTTCTCCACATGATCTGGTAGTCTCCATGACAATGAACTAGTATCATACAACTATTATAATTCCATCCAATAGAACATGACTGTGTTGATCCATAGTAGTACACAACTATTGTACAGTGGTACGTAACCACTGCTAGTAGCACACAACTACTATCCAGTGACACACAGTCACTGCTAGTGGTACAAGACCACTATAGTAGCACACAACTATTGTCCAAAGACACATAGTCTTCATCAGTGGTACACAACCACCGTAGTGGAAAAATGTCTTTCACACATGGCACTCCCATGTGGATTTCTAGAGGCTACTCCTTCTAGAAACACTGGATTCAACTCCCCATAGTGTGAGACATCAAGGTCAACTCCCTTGACATGTCCTCATGTGTTTCCACAAGGTTTGTGTCCTCATGTGCTCTCCAAAAGGGAACTTGGGCTATAACCCCAAACCCAGTTATCCCTCTTGGATAAGCATCCTCATAGATCAAATCAAATTGAAGTGAAAGAGGAGTATGATATAGAATTCTAGAGGTTACTCCCTCTAGAAACACTAGAGTCAACTCCTTATAGTGCGTGATGTCAATGTAAACTTCCTTGACATCTCCTCATTTTCTCTCCATAAGGGATGTGTCCTCATGTGCTCTCCACAAGGGGCGTTAAGATATAATCCCAGACCCACTTATCTCTCTTGGATAATTATCCTCACAAATCAAATCAACTCAATCATAGAGGAGTATGATTTAGAGAATGAAAGCTGCAAACATCAAGAATCCCTCTTAGTGAGATAGGCATTCTCGACCATGACAAGTCTGTCATGTAAGTACTCAAACTGTGTCCTAGTAAGGGGTTTGGTAATCACATCATCAACCTGCTCATTTGTAGGAAGGTACTGCACCAATATTTCCTTCTCCTGCACCATGTATCGAATGTAGTGGTACTTGATCTCAATGTGTTTTGATTTTTCATTAAGCACTGGATTCTTTGAGAGCTTCACACATCTTTGGTTATCACAATGAATAACGGTGGAATCCAACACATGTCTAAACAAATATGCAAGGATCTTGCAAATCCACACTACTTTGTGGACTTCCACAATAAATGAAATGTATTATGATTATGTGGTGCTCAAAACCATCTAAGTTTGTTTCATGCTTCACCAAGAAACCATGGAATATCCCTAATTGAAGAAGCACCCAAAGGTGCTCTTCCTTTCCATTGTGCTCCTTTCCCAATCAAAGTCAGTATATCCTTGCAATCTGATGTCAATAATGGAATTATATCTTAGATCATGTCCAACCATGCCTCGCAGGTATCTCAACACATGCTTTGTAACAATCCAGTTTGTCTATCTCGGTTGACTCATAAACTGGCTAAATGCACTCACTGTATAGGAAATATCTAGTTTGGTGATAACCAGATACATCAATAAGGCTCTCTGTACTAGTGAGGAATAAATCATCAACGTAGAGGACCAAAATCAAGAAGTCACCATTAATAGTCTTGTAGTACATCTTGGGATACACAACAATTTTGTTGAATCCCAAACTCATCAGGTTTCCATCAATCCTTGCATACCAAGCTCGAGGTGCCTCCTTGATTCCATATAGCGCCTTCTTCAACCTACACACATGAGACTCCTTCTCATGTATCACAAAATCATATGGATGCTCGATGTATACTTCTTCCTCAATCTCTCCTTTTAGAAAGGCTGTCTTCACATTCATCTGATGTAGTCTCCAACCCATGGATATTGTAAGGGAAATAGTCATCTAGATAAAGTGTATCGAGGAATAGTAGGAAATGTCTCCTCTTAATATATTACCTCCACCTGAGAGAATCCTATACCAACAAATCTCACTTTGTTCTTCTCAATGCTCCTGTCAGTTGTGTGATAGATATTATAGATCCACTTGGAATTCACTACATACTTCCCCTAAGGTCTTGCAACAATATCCCACACATCATTATTCATGATGGAATGATACTCCTCCATCATGACATCTCTCCACATTGGCTGACTAGATGACTCCTCATAACATGAAGGGTCAAGACTAATGATGTGGCTCATAGTTGCAAAATAGCATGAATATCTATGAGGTATTTCTCTCTCTCGAAAGGTACCATGAGAAGATGCATGTCCTTCTACCTCTTGCAAATTATAATGAGCCCATGGAGGTCTCTTATAAACTACTGCACTATATCTGTGAACATCAACTAGATATATAGGATCAATGTGTTAATTGCATCAATAGGCTCAATGTTGTTGGGAAAAATACCCTACGGACTAGCAAACTAGGGTCAGACTTGCATGCAAATTTTTGACCGTAAAATAAATTACTTTTTATCCTACTACCCAAAAATTAAAACCCTCTTTCACAATACATGAATGGAAAGGAACTACTAACCTTTTTACTGATGTTTCCTGTAGATCCTCCGTTGTGCTTTGCCCGCTTGCGCTGCTCCTTCCAAAGATAATCCTGCAATCAAGACAAAACACTACGCATGCATGCTACTTTTCTACTTGAGGGTTAGAAATTAAGCACAAATTAAACAAAACATATATAACTCATTCATTGGGACGGGAAAAGTATTCTTTTATTATTTTCAAAATGAATCAACTTACAATCAAAGTTGGGACCGGCCACCGTTCCTTGATCCTGATCTCAGGCTCCTCCTCTTCTTTTGTCCTCCAACTGCTTTGCGTTAATTCTCCTTAGGCTTGAGGAAAGGCTAAAGGGTTGGGACAAATGGATTTGGAAAATGGGTAGAGTTTCTTCGCTATAATTTTCCTCCTTTCAAATGGTACCCCTACCCCTTCTTTTATAGGCTAGAAGGAGCTAGGGTTTTGGATGAACTCTCGGTCATGCATGGCTGGAAGTTTTAGTTAACTGACCCATAGCTTTTTGTCCCGTCGGAAACTTTCCTATTTTTGTGTTTTGTTAGGTAAACGTGGGATGTAGTAGGCCTGCCAGCATTTACACGCATGCAATAGTGGGTTAGGGCGCGTGTACCTTGACCCAAGAGGATTTTCAAAGAGGTTTTTCAGCAGATGTTTTGGCAATGAAGGGATATGAGTTGGCCTGATGCCAGGTAAGCATGTTTGGTGCAATTTAGGGTTATAATATATGCCCCCTAATGTGTGAGGTCAGAAGAGCATCTGATGGCCGAAATACATTACCAATTTTTTACCAATATGTACTGATATGCTGAATGAGTGAGCCCAAGAATCATGAATCAGGAGGTGTCGTCTGCAAAATAACAAATGTCTCACCGAGGTGAGCATACCCATGCTCGAGATAAAATAGAACCATGACTACCAATCAAATACACTATAGATCCATGTCAAATAACTATAAAGAGTAGCCACGAATAATACACAGCGGAGCTACATCTCGAAATTAGAAAGATATACATATAAAGTATCCATCTCCCAGAAGCTAATTCGTCCTAATGGTTGTACTTCAGAGCTCAAGCAACAACTTCAAAATCTTCTAAACTTGGGTAGGAGTGTAATATGAGTGTACGACTACACTACCCAGAGGTCTTTGATGGCTCGTCGGTTATAGACTTGATAATCTTGATGATCGGACTGAAGGCTTCAGTGATTTCGAACAAAGACTTGATTGGACATTCAGGATGGCCGGGTATGCAGACAAGAGACATATTGCAGAGGGGTCGACTCAGGCTCAGTGACAAACTTCCCTTGGATAATAGCATGACAAGTGATAAGACTCAAGCAGCATATCTGTTAATCATAACTMTACGAAGCAGGAGGCAACACAAACTCTCCATATGTTTGGAAGAGTAACCAAACAGTGGAGGACACAACTCTATATAGCGAGAAAAAAMTTCCTAAGGTCGTACTACATCCCATAGTTTGATGATCAAGCGGAAAGATGTGCTTTATCCAAGGGCGACTCATTATGCTGCCAATAAAAAAAATACTTTTCCCATCCTCTTTTTGGGGTATATTTGATTTTTTTGTTCTTTTTGATAGTTTTTGAAAAAGAATAAAGGAATATTACATTACAATGGAGGAACGAGTACRAMAAACATACAAGCTCAAGGCACAAGGACAAGACTGATGTTCTGGGAAATGAYACTYGRAAAWAATCCTCCAGTSGCCAAAGGTGWTAAGACGCARAAGMAAACTRTTACAAGGCTGATGGGTAAGRTATGCAAATGYGGTTGATAGAACARACAATGSTAACRTCCTTCGATGTAAGTTTWAYRAGMCCAGAGAAGGGAAGCTCGGTGGTTTTTCATATTTAGGGAGTCTGAAAAAAGCATAAAAGGAGACTCCAGTGGGGTACCTTTTTCGCCAATAGTCTAGTCGGTTCGAAAAAGGGCTAAACTAGCACCGATTAGACATCAATTCAAAACCATTTTAACGAGTGTGACAAGGACAAGATCACTCGGCCATTTTTTCATTTTTAAGGAGTCTGAAAAAAGCTTACCTATGGACTCCGTCAGGAATGTTCTTCTGGACCAATTTAACAAGTGTAAAAGAATAAGGTCACTCGACAATCTTTTCAATTTTAGGGAGTCTGAAAAGAGCTTAACTATGGACTCCGTGGGGGCTTCTTTTTCATAAATTTAGTCCCTCAGGCCCGAAAAAGAAATAAAATTATACCCGAGGATACTCTTCTAAAGAATGAGAATTCAACAGAGTATTCCTTTGTTTGTATAGTTGACCATCCGGACCGAAAAAGGGGTAAACTACCGCCGGAGAGATCTGACTTAAAATTTCAGTTTAACGAGCCTGAAAGGTCACAAGATCGCTCGACATTCTTTTCATTTTTTAAAGGGTTTGAAAAGGACTTAAAAGGAGACCCGTTATGTTTTGGGAGTCTGGAGGGTAAGACAAAGAGTGAAAAAGACCCATGCGAATGAGGCTCAAACTCGTATGCAGGAAAGACTATACGGACTCCCGAGCCTACAGTGTTGTTAGAAACGGCATGGACACCATAATGCAACCAGGACCTACCTAGGGCATCCATGTTTTGGTAAGCTCTACCACCAAGTTGCGACACTTCTATAATAGATATGATGGTTCCGTGTCACAACCGGATGGGATCGATCCTATAGCATAAAAAAGGCAACGAGATGAAAAAGTTGGGGTAATATCCTAACCTATATGCTCAAGTTGATTTGTGAAAAAAAAATGTGTTTTTTATGGACCGTCAATATATATATATATATATATATATATATATATATTTTTTTTTCGAAACTCAAAAAAAATGTCCTAATACCTGCTCAAATCCCTCCCATATGACTCCTGGATCACTCAAAATGGTTTTTGGTATAAAGAAACCGATAAGGGGGGCCAAAAAAGTGACTCCCATATATATATATATATATATATATATATATATATATATATTGAGGGCATAAGCCCAGTGACTCGTTACTGTTCCCACTTTTGAGGCACTTGCGCCCATCTATGTACTGTGAGGATTTTATGATGTTTATATATGGTTTTTTTCTCTTTTTTGTGTCTTGTGTACAAAAATGTATTTAGATGTTTATGTTCATGATATTTTTATATGTGAGCAAGATGCCAATCTAAAATGTGATTAGCTAGAGTATCTGTGATTTTATTTAGACTCCTAGGAACATGAAAATATGTAATATAATCAAAGTTGTGTTCCAAGAGATGTACCCTAAGGAATCGTCGGTGTAAAGTTGGGTCATGAACCTGGTATATTCTATTTAGCTACGACACAACCAGTTGAGCATCTAGATAGACCCGGAGACAAGAGATACCCAATGACAAAGCGTCACGAAGCAACTCAATAACTACACTATACTCAACAAGATTATTTGTGGTGTCACCTAAGCATATACCTCCAGAAGATAACAACTGACCCTGTGGTGTAAATATTACCCAAGCTGCGGAGGCAAGCCTCAGCGTGTGTCGACTAGCACCGTCCACATACCCAACGAACACTTCGAACTCCCTTGACATCTGCCATATTGACGAAAGATAACATCAATGACATGTCCATAACACTTTTTAAAAGAAATGTAAAAAAGTAATAGTACAAAGACTATACATATGTTACAAAAAGTTGCCCACAGTGACCTCTCTATGAGTAATACTTCTTGAGGTAGAGCCCATTTCTAGGCTCTACCAAAGCATTCCCTTCAAAATCAACCAAACGATAATCACCCTTTTTTAAGACCTCCTTAATAATGAAGGGTTCGAACCACATGGGTTTAAACTTTCCTTCCCCCAGGGGGTCCTTATCTTGGTCATAGAACAGGACAAGGTCACCCTCAGAAAAAACCCGAGGATGAACAGACCTATCATATTGACACTTGACCTTATGTTTATGAGCCTCATTGGCCAGGGCCGCATCGCGCCACTGTTCATCAAGATTCTCAAGGTGTACTAACCATTCTTCAAGTGGGGAAGTGTCAGGCAATAACTGTACTGCCAATTTCAGAGATGGGATTTGACATTCGATGGGCAAGACTGCCTCCATCCTGTAAACGAGTTGGAAAGGTGAGAAACTGGTTGCAATTTTARCTGACGTTCGGTAAGCCCATAATGYCGAGTATAACATCAAATGCTAGTTTGACTTGGCTAAGTTGATAGTTCACTGTAGAATCATCTTAAKAGTTTTGTTTAGAGGYTCCACCTGCCCATTGGCTTGGGGGTAGTAAGGTGATGAGTGTTCTTATCGTAACCCAAGCTTTGAMGTTAACTCAGTCATCATTTGATTATGAAAGTGACTGCCATGGTCAGTGGCAATCTCTCTCGAGACACCGAACCGTGCTATAATCTGGTCAAATAARAAGAGAGTTGCAGTCTCTCCATCATCCTTAAATGTTGGCATAGCTTCAACCCACTTAGTGAAGTAGTCGACAACCACGATGATATAACGGTGCCCCCTTGCTGACAGGGGTTTGCATGTAGTGTAATCAATCCCCAACTTAGTGAAGGGACCAACTGCGATGACAAGAAACATGGGAGCTGGATGTGCCCTCATCTTTTGAGAGAAGATTTGGCACCAATGGAACTTCTTGACCAACTCGATACAATCTTTTATAAGTGTGGGCTAGAAGTAACCTGCTCGTAAAATTTTTTGGGCTATTGCCAACCCAGATAAGTGACCGCCAAAATCTCCTGTATGACAATCGTTGAGCACTATGACGGCCTCCTCATGAGTGAGACATTGACACAAAATGCAATCTACATCTCTCCGATACAACGTATCATCGAGTATGAGATAATTCTTAGCCTGATGGCGTATCCACTGACGCTCGTCACGAGAAGCAGAGGTGGGGCACTTCAAAGTCTGGAGATAGATCAGTATATATCCATACCAAGGGTCTAAAGATTCAATCAAAAACATATCCCCCTGGATAGGTGATTCATCAGGCACAACGTCACCTCACTCAACCGGAAGTTCTGAAATAAGTTCTGCGAAGACCAATGACTTCTTGGACTTGGCTGAAACAAAGTATAAGTCAAATTCTTGTAGGATGACAATCCATATACTGATTTTTCCAACGATAACTCGTCGTGTCAACATGTACTGGAATGGATTCACGACAATGATGATGGTGGTCTTACGAAATAGAACATAGTGACGGAACCGTTGAACAGCATGCACTGCTGCCAACGCAAGTTTTTCGAGATGGGAATAATTAAGTTCCGGTCCTAGGAGGCCTTGGCTCAAGTAATAGATCACGTATTCTGAAAACGAATCATCTTCCTGAACTAAAACCATGCCTATGGTTGAATCTGCGGTAGCCAGATATAATAAGAAATCTTTGTTATAATTAGGTGGTTGTAGTAGAGGTGCGGTTGTGAGAGCATGTTTTAATGCAT
>JASDQU010737799.1:225911-241035 GCA_032191745.1 Picea mariana | reverse complement strand
CGAACTAGGCATACCGTATGAGAACGGAGAGCCTATCGCACTATGTGTAAAGAGAGTTGTGGCCGCTGCGATAGATGGGGTCGGTCCACTGTGCGACCTAGTGGCAACTAAGACCATGGTGGTATGAAACAACGACGACAAGTTAGGAGATGCTTCTCCTGTGGTAGCAACAGTGGTGGGAATGGAAGAATTCTCAAAGGAAGTAACAACGTTTGTTTCCATAACTGTGTGAGGCACTGACAGGCGTTCGTAAAATTGAATTGGTAGATTGACTGATGGCCAAGTATCAGTGGTTGGGGTTTCAACCAAACCAATATTGGCAGTTGATTCCTCTTGGAGTTGTTCGGGCACAATGGTTTGTAACCTGGTTGCTTCGAAAGACCCTTGTTGGTCTATCTTCCGCCTCAATGGTGGCAGGGGTGGCTCCAGTATAACCGGCGGCAGGCCCAGGAGCCTTCGTGACTGATGGAGCTCGGGATCCTCCACTGTGTGAGAATATCCAAGACATGCTAAAGTATTCTACACGTTCAAACAGTAACACACACTAAAAAAGAATCCCCTAAGAGATAAGTCAAACAAACACTAAACTAGTTGGAAGAACAATTACAACAACCAACACTAGAGCAACTTACCGGTGCAAGTGCAACTCGAAAACGGAAGCATCCTCCAGGTATACTCTGCAAAGCGTGGCCTGATGTCTATCTTAGGTACCATGGTATATCCCCGCAATCACCTGTGTATGTCCCTAAAAAATATTGGCAACTAGTTTTCCAGCACGCGAACAGTCACCAGGCGGATACAGTCGATAGTCGGGTAGACCACAATGAGCAGGGTATCAAGCCCGAAACTTGTCAAGGGTATTGAGAGAAAATGGTCCGGAAGACAACTGAGGACCTCAAACGGATTCGAGACCCACGAAGACTCGTGGCAAATGCAAACGACGGAATCCCAAAACAAGCCCTCGATATGTGTTCTCCACTACGCTTGGTCCGGCTTTGGAGGGGTTATCTCTGCTAACTTTCCTCACGTGACCTCGTGTTTATCCCCTATGTTAGAGGGGGGTCCCGGATAACTTCCACAAAACTAGACTTCTACACTCCCTATCACAGACTCCAATGTTTGGTTTTGAGTGGCCTTGGAGAGTTTCCTCTCCAACCTAATCCAAGGCCCTAGTCCTGAGATAGTATATGAACCCTACAAACAAAAAGTCTAATAGATTTTAAATTAGCGTTGCTTTTATGGGTTTTTTTACGTCACAGGGTATGAAGGTGAAACTGATGATGTGTAAAGACTCAAAGCAAAAACAAATGAAAAAGATGGAAACAAAAGACTTTTACTAAATGCAAAAATCAACAACTTTGCACAAAGAAGGACTTCTTTTTCTTTTCAATTTTTCTAAGATTTCATGCAGCAAACATAAAGGAATTTCACTCGACTACGAGCTACTTATACTCTAAATTCACTACAAAAACTTATGAACAAAAAGACTTCTCCCTAGCTATTGATGCAGAAACACAATCTTCAAACAAAGAAGAAAATGAAAAGATTTTTTTTTTCTTTCTTTTTTTATTTACGTGCTAATCAAGCAACAAAGGGAAAATACCGACAAGCCTAAAACCAAGAACAGAAACAAAATTATGGCTTAAATCACAGATCGCAAAGAATCAGAGCAAAGACACACAATGGCAATCAAGAAAGCAAAGACTCTTACGCTTGTCTAAAAACCATAAAACAAAATTTTTATTTTTATTTTCTCTATCAACTATCAACCAAGAAAAGGTAGGCTAAGGGTAAGCTGACCTAACCTACTGACTGTGCAACCCTAGACTCAAACACCTGAGAGGAACACTTCTCACCACAAGAGGGGATGACTGCCCCCCCCTTGACTGAAAAACAGCCTGTCAAGCACGCTACTGTCACTGAAACAACACGCGTGCGAACGCATGATGAGATACAACAGAGCGCGTGTACCCACGGGATGCACTTGCGCAGGCTACATGTATGTATAAAATATAAGACAAAAATAAACACAGGCAGCCCAGACCAGGAAGAGGCCTCTAGTATTGATAACCAGGATCTCTTGAAGGCTTGGATGCTTCTTCCAGCAGAAAAGAAAAATAATTGCAAAGAATAACAAAATGCAATAAAGAAAACTGAGACAAGACTATGAACCAACAAGACTCAGATAGGATCCAGAAAGCCCCCTGAGAATGTATAATTCTGACAAGGAAGAGGAGGACTGCCTCTCAAGCTCTCTAACTCCTACACACTACTGAAACCTCTACAGCTAGCATTCACACGCGTGCTGTAAGAGATTAGGGCGCGGGTACGCGTGTCTATTTTCTATGTGTCCCGATAATTACCGTTAAGCAACAGTCAAGGAAAAAATGGTATAAAGAACCAGGTTTGCTGCTAGCTCTGACCTAACAGAAAACAGACAAACCAAGAAACAAAAAATCTAATCCTTTAAACTACCCAAAAACCTCGACTAAATCCAAAAACCCTAAAGAGTATCTTCCCCAGTATGGTCACCAATTCTATTGTTGGGAAAAATACCCTACGGACTAGCAAACTAGGGTCAGACTTGCATGCATATTTTTTACCATAAAATAAATTACTTTTTATCCTACCACCAAAAACTTAAACCCCTCTTTCACAATACATGCATGGAAAGGAACTACTAACCCTTTTACTGATGTTTGGTGAAGATCCTCCATTGTGCTTTGCCCGCTTACTTGCACTGCTCCTTCCAAAGATAATCCTGCAATCAAGACAAAACACTATGCATGCATGCTACTATTCTACTTGAGGGTTAGAAATTAAGCACAAATTAAACAAATCATAGATAACTCATGCATTGGGACGGGAAAAGTATTCTTTTATTATTTTCAAAATGAATCAACTTACAATCAAAGTCGAGACCGACCACCGTTCCTTGATCCTGATCCTGGGCTCCTCCTCTTCTTTTGTCCTCCAAATGCTTTGCGTTAATTCTCCTTAGGCTTTAGGAAAGGCTAAAGGGTTGGGACAAATGGATTCGACAAATGGGTAGAGTTCCTTCGCTATAATTTTCCTCCTTTCAAATGGTAACCCTACCCCTTCTTTTATAGGCTAGAAGGAGCTAGGGTTTTGGATGAGCTCTCGGCCATGCATGGTCGGGAGTTTCAGTTAACTGACCCATATCTTTTTATCCCATCGACAACTTTCCTATTTTTGTGTTTTGTTAGGTAAATGTGGGCTGTAGTAGGCCTGCCAGCGTTCACACGCATGCAGTAGTGGGTTACGGCATGTGTACCTTGACCCAAGAGGATTTTCAAAGAGGTTTTTCAGCAGATGTTTTGGCAATGAAGGGATATGAGTTGGCCTGATGCCAGGTAAGCATGTGTGGTGCAATTTAGGGTTATAACACTCAATTGTCTCCCTCTGAACTGCTCGAGGGTTAGGTGGAGAAGGCGCCATCTCTTCCTATCTCTCACTATCAATGTCCATGTGATATCCTCTAGATATCCTAAAGGATACCACCTCCTCAAAGGTAACATCTATGCTCACGCCAATCTACCTTTGACCAGAGATGTAGATACGGTATGCCTTCAAAGACTCACTGGACCCTATAAATGTACCCTTTCTTCTTGAGGGGTCTAACTTTGTCCTTTTCTCCTTAGGTACATGATGTATACTGGACAACCAAATATACTAAAGTGTCAAACCTCAAGCTTCACTTTGGTGAAGGCCTCCTCGGGAGTCATGTTCCTCAAAGTGTTATGAGGACTTATGTTCTGAACATACACTGCAATCATTGATGTCTTTTCCCACATAAACATAGGTAAATGTTGATCATGAATCATCATCTTGAATGCCTCAACAATGATTTTTTTTTTCCTCTCTGTGACAACATTCTGTTTAGGGTTGTAAGGAATGATGTACTCCCTCTTGATCCCTACCTCAATGGAGAAATTACCGAAATACTAGGAGGTGTATTCTCCTCCATTGGTCTCCATATGGTAACCTTCATCACACACAAGAATTTTCCTTTCTAGGAAATTACAAAACGACCAAGTCGACATTCATGGCATAGGGATTTTGTACTTTTCACGTGGTTGACTCCCAACAGATCAAGGCAGATGTTACACCAAAATATTTTCAAATGAACCCAAGGATCCTATGTCAAAAAATATCTAGGGAACACTACACTCAACTTTGAATGGCCTTCTTCACATACTTTGTGGAAATATCTCTCTTCTTATTCATATACAGACACTAAATTACACTAAAGTGAGCCAAACTTCTCAATGAGACATGTAGACACTATAGATAGTATCATGAATATCAAAAGGAATATATTTGAGTAGAAGAGGGCCTCAATCATAGGATAGTGACTTCATAAATCCCATTGTTGTACCTAGAGCATACATGTATAGTTTCCCCATGAGTTCAATAGTCTACAACATAGTCTTATACACCACAGTCTTTATGTATAACTGACATTTATACATCTATTATGCCATGCAGATGTTAGTGTGTCATACTGGGCAGTGAAGAAGTGGAGGTGAAGTCTTATGCCTCTATGACACTAAGTAACTAGCATCACAACTTTCCAACAATGCCCATTCTTGTTGCTCTATGGAAACTCATCTCCCCTTTGTCATTCTAGAATATGTTGATGTTGTTGGACATAATAATAAAGGGTAATAAATATTCTATGGGAGAACTTTCCCTTACACCTAAACATGGCCGTGAATTATATTGTTACGATGTTGTAGTAGATGATGATAGCATCATAAACAACCCTTCCTTGTCGACGATATTTTTTTTTCCTTGAGAGGGAATCACACACTAGAACAAAATTGACKCTCTACATTCGATCGTTCAAGAGATCAAGCTTGGATAGTAAAATATTGTTCCTTCCATGTCGTTTGGTTGAAGMTATTCCATTCTTCTATCATAAACTCTTTGTAGCCTTGGAGAAGTTTGATATATCCCAAGGATYCGACATGGATCTTTCTATGAAGAAGATTTTACAAGTGTGTTAAAATTCCTACAAATAGTGGGGAGAGAATATATTGTGTGACATCACTGGAATCAATGATTGATTACACTACATCTACATTGGGGACCAATCACATGAATGTGTTAGAGACAAATGTAGCCTTCAAGGTCGAGTCTCAATAATACATTATCATTGGGCTTCCTTTTCTACTGCACACAATGGTTTTGATGAAACCTCTAATGAGTCCCACGACCTCCCTCTGATGTCCAATATCAATAACCAACATTACATAAGATGGGCTATGGCAGATCCTCAAGAGTGGGTTGCCCATTAAGTTCATGAAAAGAGAGACTATTCCACTCTACTAAACTCTGTAATGTAACTCTAACCGCTCAAGTTTTTCAATCCCATAATAGGATATAATAAACATTAATTTTGAATCCCATAGCTAGAAACCATGGATACATATTCCATGAGTATGAACATGGGAAGATGCAAGCTATCTCTCATTTTCCTGGGCCCTCCTATGAGAGAGTCAAGCCCAATCCTTCTATGATATGATGTTGGTTTTTCTATATGATACGATATATGATAGATGTATTATTACAATGATGAGTGTTCTATATAGAGAGAATATATGGTGACCATCCATGAAGTGATGCATCCCTTGGAGAATAAATCACTATTTATTATTATTATTACTTATTATATATATTATTTAATAATCAATATTTATATTATTAATTATTAATCTAAGAGAATGTCTTCCCAATGTTTTCCAGACATCAACGCTCATGCCACTTCATGAACCCAAGTGTCCAAATGAATCATTTCTCTCCTTTGAAAACTTGGTTTCCCAAATGAATCACCGTGCCCCTTCATGGACACAGTCACTCAAATGAACCCATGTGCTTGTTAACCATCATGCCACTTGGAAATGGTGCGCCCTAACCTTGGTGTGCCCCTCATGTCGGCACACCCCAATCTATTGGTCACTTATTACTTGGGCCATCCCCTTCGTGTGTTTGCATGCCTAAGGATCCTACGTTCCCAACTTTGGTGCCATAGAACTGTCGAGTTCCATCTTCTTAAGAACTTGGGTGAGGGTCTTCCCGCCCATCTAGCCAAATACCTTACATCCACCTCCACCTCAAGTTGTTTATGTCCATGACAATATCCAAAAAATATACTATCTCCAATTCTGTACCCAAACTCATGCCTCCATTGGAACTAATTATGTTGGAAACCCCAAGTTTTGTACCGACTAGAAACCCCAAATTATGCCAAAGTATAAAGCCCAAGTTTTCCTGCAAAGTGGAAACCAAATTTTTTCCAAAAACAAAATTGTACTACGCGAAAATCTAAACGATATGTTACCTGATTCAATATGATCATTCCACCCAGTTTAGAGGATGAAATTCACCCAACTCTGATACACTATCTTGTTGTGATTTTGTTTCCTTATTGCTATTCGGTTTTGTTGTTGTTGTCATTTCCTGATACAACTTCATGCTACCCACTTCACTTAAAAATTTCACCTTAGTGTTGAATTCCTATGATATTGTTTCTATGCCCAAACTTGAACTAAAGTCCATGCCTCCACGCAATATCGATTTCCATGTCTTTCATTGGTTAGGAAGCTAGTCGAACTATTGCACCCAATCCATGATAATGGACATCCTCATGCCCAAACTTAGTCTTTTCTGTTCGTCTCATCTGTTACTCTGTCCAACTCCAATTGTTAAGGAGAGTGTCAATCCTTGCCTCACTAATGTTTCCATCATCCTATATTTGTCAATGAGATGATCTGCAATTTCTATGTGTTGCACTTCCATCATATTGGTACATTTGTACTCTTGACCCCCTTATGATGTTATTGTTCTCAACCAAGTCCAGAACTAGATGACTAGCCAGTACAATCGTCACACACCTTGGGACTGCATACCCTCATGCACAAAATGGTCACTTACTTTCAAACTTTGGTCCAGACGCACAACACTCATACCAAGGAAAGGTTTCCCCTAACCTTGTTTCACAATGAAGTCACGTCGAAAAAAAGTCTTTTGCGACAACTTGACTCCACTTTCCACCTCATTTCATAGTTAGGCAATCTTTTCACATCCATACTTCCTTTTCTTCAGTACTTCATCACTCAACCATGTTGTTGCATCTACCTCTCCATGCCTTGGAATGGTTAGGATTCACCCTCAACCATACTACCCCAAATAAAGAGAAACACCCATGCCCAAGCAATTTCTTCATATTGCAATCTTCCTATCTCACCTTTTTATAATTGACTTTTGTAAATGTTAGAACCTGCCGTTACACCTAAACATGGTCGTGAATTATATCGTTATGATGTTGTAGCAGATGATGATAACATCATAAACAATCCTTCCCTGTCGACGATATTTTTTTTTTCCTTGAGAGGGAATCACAGACTAGAACAAAATTGACGCTCTACATTCGACCATTCAAGAGATAAAGCTTGGATAGTAAAATATTGTTCCTTCCATGTCGTTTGGTTGAAGCTATTCCATTCTCCTCTCATAAACTCTTCATATCCTTTGTGAAGTTTGATATATCCCAAGGATCTGACATGGATCTTGCCATGAAGAATATTTTACAAGTGTGTTAAAGTCCTACAAATAGTGGGGAGAATATATATTGTGTGACATCATTGGAATCAATGATTGATTACACTGCATCTACATTGGGGACCAATCACATGAATGTGTTAGAGACAAATGTAGCCTTCAAGGTCGAGTCTCAATAATACATTATCATTGGGCTTCCTTTTCTACCGCACACAATGGTTTTGATGCAACCTCTAATGAGTACCATGACCTCCCTCTGATGTGCAATATCAACAACCAACATTACATAAGCTGGTCTATGGAAAATCCTCAAGAGTGGGTCACCCATTAAGTCCGTGAAAAGAGAGACTTTTCCACTCTACTAAACTCTACAATGTAACTCTAACCGCTCAAGTTTTTCAATCCCATAATAGGACATAATAAACATTAATTTTGAATCCCATAGCTGGAAACCATGGATACACATTCCATGAGTATGAGCACGGGAAGATGCAAGCTATCTCTCATTTTCCTGGGCCCTCCTATGAGAGAGTCAAGCCCAATCCTTCTAGGATATGATGTTCATTTTTGTATATGATACGATATATGATAGATATATTATTACAATGATGAGTGTTCTATATATAGAGAATATATGGTGACCATCCATGAAGTGATGCCTCCCTTGGAGAATAAATCACTATTTATTATTATTATTACTTATTATATATATTATTTAATAATCAATATTTATATTATTAATTATTAATCTAAGAGAATGTCTTCCCAATGTTTTCTAGACATCAACGGTCGTTCCACTTCATGAACCTAAGTGTCCAAATGAATCGTTTCTCTCCTTTGCAAACTTGATTTCCCAAATGAATCATTGTGCCCCTTCATGGACATAGTCACCCAAATGAGCCCACGTGCTTGTTAACCATCATGCCACTTGGCAATGGTGTGCCCTAACCTTGGTGTGCCCCTCATGTCGGCACACCGCAATCTATTGGTCACTTATTACTTGGGCCATCCCCTTTGTGTGTTTGCATGCTTAAGGATTCTACGTTCCCAACTTTGGTGCCATAGAACTGTCGAGTTCCGTCTTCTTGAGAACTTGGGTGAGGGTTTTCCCGCCCATCTAGCCAAATACCTTACATCCACCTCCACCTCAAGTCATTTATGTCCGCGACAATATCCAAAAAATACACTATCTCCAATTCTCTACCCAAACTCCTGCCTCCATTGGAACTAATTCTATTGGAAACCCCAAGTTTCGTGCCAACTAGAGACCCCAAATTATGCCAAAGTATAAAGCCCAAGTTTTCCTGCAAAGTGGAAACCCAAATTTTTCCAAAAACAAAATTGTACTGCACAAAAATCTAAACAATATGTTACTTGATTCAATATGATCATTCCACCCAATTTCAAGGATGAAATTCACCCAACTCTGATACATTATCTTGTTGTGATGTTGTTTCCTTATTGCTATTCAGTTTTGTTGTTGTTGTCATTTCCTGATACAAATTCATGCTACCCACTTCACTTAAAAATTTCACCTTAGTGTTGAACTCCTATGATATTTTTTCTATGCCCAAACTTGAACTAAATTCCATGCCTCCAGGCAATGTCGATTTCCATGTCTTTCATTGGTTGGGAAGCTAGTCGAACTATTGCTCCCAATCCATGATAATGGATATCCTCATGCCCAAACTTATTCTTTTATGTTTGTCTCATCTGTTACTCTGTCCAACTCCAATTGTTAAGGAAATTGTCAATCCTTGCCTCACTACTGTTTCCATCATCCTATATTTGTCAAGGAGATGATCTAAAATTTCTATGTGTTGCACTTCCATCATATTGGTACATTTGTACTCTTGACCCCCTTATGATGTTATTGCTCTCAACCAAGTCCAGAATTAGATGACTTGCCAGTACAATCATCACACTCCTTGGGACTGCATACCCTCATGCACAAAATGGTCACTTGCGCGCAACCCTCATACCAATGAAAGGTTTCCCCTAACCTTGTTTCACAATGAAGTCATGTCGAAACAAAGTCGTTTGCGACAACTTGACTCCACTTTCCACCTCATTGCACAGTTAGGCAATCTTTTCACATCTATACTTCCTTTTCTCCACTACTTCGTCACTCGATCATGTTGTTTCATATACCTCTCCATGCCTTGGAATGGTTAGGCTTCACCCTCAACCATACTACCCCAAATAAAGAGAAACACCCATGCCCAAGCAATTTCTTCATATTGCTATCTTCCTATCTCACAATCTTCCAAACAAAGTAAAGTCCCAAACTGACATCATATCATCAAATCACCTCTCTTAAACTCAAAATATACGATAAGTGTGTCCAACAGGCACTCACTCATTGAACTTCCCAACGAAGTATCCAACGTTCTCTAAGTAGAATGAGTTACCTCAAAGAACTTCCTTGCCTTCGTCACATTTAAACCAATACTCTACCAACCTCAAGCAATGATCCTCATTGGATCTCTGATTCATCGCACGATCATCCTCAAGTCACCAAGGTGCACTCTACCTCATCCAATGTCCCATACCATAAGTGAGTGAACACCACCCAAGTCACTTGGACTATGTTCTTCACATTTAGGTTAACTGTTAACAAATTTTGGTCAATTAATCTGATGACTCCATCCATATCTTAAGACAAAACTTCCTTGTGCCTCCTGCAAGTGACCAAACTCTAGCACTATCATCGTGGTATTCAAGTCATCGCATGACCCAATGAAACTATTTAAGGCACCAAAAACCAATGTGACTCATCCATCCTATCAAACTTGACATGTACATACTTTAATTCCTAGTTCACCGCAGTGACCTGTCCATCGAGCCTCCTTAAAGAGTTATAAAATTTCCCCAAGCCACATCCGCAATTGTATCCAAATAATCCAAAGCCCACCAAAAGACTTTTTCAAGCAGGTCTCCTAAGGTCTCAACACATTCACCCAACCAAGTAGTCCCCAAATTCTATAATACTTCTTTGAACCTGCACCACTTGAGTCACCCTCAAGTATGTTGACTCTCACCACCAAAACGGATTTCACTTGAACTGCCAAGTCAACTAACTTCCCTTCAAAGAAATCACTGCAACACTTATGAAGTGAAATAACTCAAAACAAACCATACCTTTCCAATGAAATCCTTCACTACAACCATGTTCTAAGTTTGTTGTATTGGACCTCTTCTTTCGTAAGAAATCAACTCTTCACATGAACTACCCTCAATCATTGTCTGCAACTTCACAAAAYTAAAGGAACTTTTCTATGATACAAGGATGCATTGGTCCGTCCACTACAAAAATCCATCTATGTCCCAAATTTTTGATGCAACTAATTAAACTCATCTTCAATTCCTTGACATCTCTGCACCTTGACTACTTTCACTTCAATGAAGCATACATCCACCACCYGCATATCAAGTAATATGGCTACTAATACACTATTGTAAATCTACAAAGATCTACCTTGTCTAATGGTTGCAGTGAACCAACTTTCCCAATAACCTATCTGAATTAAACTTACTTTCCTAGTGATGCATGGCATGAAAGCCTCATGATGGAAAGATTCCCAATGGACTATATACTATAGAGCTCCTCTAGGTCCTCTCAATTCGTTCACCCAAGTTCTTCACCTTACTAAAACCGATAACTTCTCCCCTTAGTAATCACTTCTATGATCACCCTCTTAGCTTTTCTTCTATGATCACTTCTGCAGCTAGATATGAAACAATTCATGCAACAATCATGTGTTCATTTGCCTTGCCCAAGTGCTTAGTTCATGTAACAAAATTTCTGCCTGGTCTCTCCTAGGTGTGCGCAATAGGTCTAAAAATACCTTTCATCACACATCAAACCAACCAATTATGTGTCCAAATTGTCTCTACAATCAAGTCTACAAGAAGCTCTATGACGAGTTATTTTATCACCCACCATATCGAAGTGTTTTGTCTCACAAAAAAATCTACTCTTGGTCCATACAAGTTGTGCACCTAGGGAAACCTTCCCATTTCACTGTCAACCGAACCTATGTCGTAATTCTAGTACAAAGTCTGCAATGAACAAGTTCACTCTATCGAACTATTCACCAAGTCTACAAACATTCCCACTAAACTTCCTTTGCAACAAAATTCCCTCAAATTTTTCTTTAATACCATCTATTGTGGAGATAGTGGTGAAGATATCATCATCCCTTCATCAAAATTTTGAATGTTCAACCTTTGATACCATCTATCATTGAGACAATGGTGAAGAGCTTCTCAACCCTTCTTTGAAGCCTGCAATGAACAATATTTAATACCATTTGTCACATCCCCACAATGTGCCTACTTGAATATTGCGGTCATGCACCTCTTGAGGGTGTGAGACACTGTGATATTTCTCACTTGGCTTCTTGGAAACACCAAGGTAACTTCATCTGGACTACGCCTCTTAAGCTAGAGCATACCCATACTCTATTATAGGCTACCAACCAGTCCCACTCCTACTCTAGTGCAACTCTTGTATACTTAGAAAAATGTTAACAACTTTAACACTTAGTCATATATAATAATGCATCCATGAACATGATAAACCATGTGAAAAACAACGTAACAAATGTAATAAATACACATATAATGTGGACAACAGAAACGGTTCCTAACACGCAACTAAGTACTTTTTATTGCGAAACATTGAAAATTTTAATATTATTGGCTTGGTTTACAACTTGGCAATGTCACACAACTTTCCTCACCTCACCAAAACACTCATACATAGATTCATCACACCAAGACTCGCCATAGAAAATCTCTCCCCAACCTCTTGCGGTGCGCCTCAAATGTGCCCTCAACAACAGACGTGTTGTCTCTTCATTTTTTCATACTTCATAGATTTGTGTTATGACTCAAACATGCCTCGAATATATTTGTGTTTCCACACTTCCGCAAAATCGACCCAAATGGAGTTCACCCCGATCTGTCCATCAAATCCACGTTAGGGTAGCACAAGTCCTCCCAAGTGGAGGGACTTGGCTCCTTGAGGGAGCTCACCCCTCTTCATTTTCCTCATAACTATAGAACTCTTCTTGTTCTCCTTGTCTTCAAATCCTCCTTCCTTGGTTGTGAACCCTTGTTCTCTTATAGGGATTCCAAAGTTGACCATAAGGAATCGTCTATCCTTTGGGGGTGTCTCATCCCTTCGTAAACCGAAGTGTCAAAATGAATTGTCACAACCCTTCATGGACCTAGTCTCCCAAATCAATTGTCACACCACTTTAGGGACGCGGTTTCCCAAACAAACCCATTCACTCATCAAATGTCATTTCACTTGGGATTGACGTGCCCCAACCTTCATGCTTCTCTCATTTTGGAGTGCCCCAATATCTTAATTGTTTCATACTTGNCCCAAATCAATTGTCACACCACTTTAGGGACGCGGTTTCCCAAACAAACCCATTCACTCATCAAATGTCATTTCACTTGGGATTGCGCGCCCCAACCTTCATGCTTCTCTCATTTTGGAGTGCCCCAATATCTTAATTGTTTCATACTTGGGTGAGCCCCTTGGTGAATTTGCATGTCGAAGGCGTCCACTTGCCCAACTTCGGTGCCAGGGTAACCCCGAGTGTCATCTCCTTAAGGACTTGGGCGAGGATCTCCACGTCGATCTAGCCAAAAAACTTACAAGATCCACCCCAACTATTTAGTTAATTTAATTTTAATTTAATTTTAGTTTTAATTTTAATTTTTAGTTTATTATAGGATACTTTTATTTACTTAATTTAATTTTACTTTCAATTTTAATTTTTAATTATTTCACTCACAATAGTTTTTTTTCTTCCAATAACTACTTCCTGTTTTCAATGATTTTCTCTTTTCCCTCATGGATGGAGTATCACTAAAAACATTTTACATTTCACAAATTCTTACCAATTTATTTCAACAAAGTTTATTAACAAATGACATAAAATTAAAAAACTAAATATTAATTACAAACATAGTAACTTAAATATATTCAATTATTTTATATTATATTTTTTTAATGGATTATGATGCATGGATTTTTAATTTTACATATTTTCATTTGATCTTAAAAAGGTTCATAATTTTAATTTTAAAATATAAAGGGAAATATGTTTAAATAAAGTAAAAGCTTTATGCATTAAAAACATAATAATCTTAAATATATTCAATTACTATATATTGTATTTTTCTAATAATTAGTAATGATAAATAATATGCTTTTAAGAAATTGTTATTTTATAAATTTCTAAAATAATAAATTCATTAATGATAAATAATATAGTTTTAAGAAATTATTCTTTTATAAATTTATAAAATAATAAATTCATTATTTCAAATGCTCTTTGTAGACAAATAGCAAATGCAAGAAATACAATTAAATCTAATAAAACTTAACAACGAAATAAAATTAAACGTTATAAAGCTTAACAACAAAATAAAGGAACATAACAAAATAAAGGAACATGTCGTTTAGATACTTAGATTATTATAATTAAATATTTCTTCGATCTTGGATGATGAGAAGATAACTTTTATTAGTCTTTACCGAAGGTGTAGAGGGACTGTAGTGATAGATAATTTTAGAGGGATAATAGATTTGAGGTCTTATTGCTAGCTTTGTTATTCTCAATGTAAGTTTTTGATCATCTACGGTCTTTTTGAATTTTTACTATTTTTATTTAAATGTTTATATATCCAAATTTTTGAGCATTGAGAGTCATTTTTTATTAGTTGACTTCTTATTAGTTTGTCATTTGACTATTTTTTTTTGCATAGTCTCTATTTTTCAAACTATTTTTTTTTTTTAAGTAAGAAAATATATTATATCAGGAACCTGCCATAGGCAAAAAGAGTGTTAAAAAACAGAGTAGCCGGTCTGCTGAGAATTCTAGGCTACCCCAATAGAGGGGAAACCAGCCTGGTCAGCAACCTGATCAGTTTGAAAAGAGTAGCAAGCATGCAGTATAAAGTCTAAAAACAAAATAGATCTCTAGCTGGAACATCAAACATATAACAAGTATTTTTATATCATCAGACATTAGACAGTTGGTGCGTAACCTGGCCAGGTGACGTTGAGGTCGCCTGCCCATGGTTCCTCCTCCACAATTGCCATCCCATCGCCCCGGTGCATCTCGAGCTTCTCTTGCTTCCTGTCACCACTGTTGTGCTGCGCCATATGTTGCTCGGTCTCGGTGGCATTACCTGTTTCCGACGAAGGTGGAGTTGTTGCCCCCTTCATCGTTATGTCTTCAGCTATGGTGGGTGTACTTTGTGTCTGTGGCGAGGTCGTATGCTCCTTTGCTCCGTCAAGGTTGCAGGATCCTTTGTGCTCTGTGTCTGTGGCGATGTCTGCATCATGTGCCTTCTCGGAGGTGGCAGCTACCGGGATCGAGTGGAAGGCCTCGTACAACGAGGATATGAGCTGGAGGAAGAGGGTGGCCTTCTCATTCGACACCTGTAGCCTGAACTGCAGGTCCTCAACGCCCTGTCTTAGCTCGAAAACAAGGCCATAAAGATTGGCCAATTT
>JASDQU010737799.1:208731-225163 GCA_032191745.1 Picea mariana | reverse complement strand
CATCATGTGCCTTCTCGGAGGTGGCAGCTACCGGGATCGAGTGGAAGGCCTCGTACAACGAGGATATGAGCTGGAGGAAGAGGGTGGCCTTCTCATTCGACACCTGTAGCCTGAACTGCAGGTCCTCAACGCCCTGTCTTAGCTCGAAAACAAGGCCATAAAGATTGGCCAATTTATCCTTAACCAAATCACTCGTAGCTGCGTCAACAAAGGGTGTTCCAGCGCTTGCAGAGTCCCGCCTCAGAGGTGGTGGCGCTGCATCTAAGGTGTGGGGAAGAGCCGAGGACTGAGAGGAATACTGTGCTATTTCGGGAGGAGCCAAGAGGAAAGGCAGTGAAGAACAAGGCGACCGTAAAATCAGGTCCGTAAGACTGAAGCTTACATTTGACTGAGTCGGAGGAGTGTGGCTAGGCTTCGCCTCCGGGGAGGGATGGCTAGGTGTAGGGGGAGACTCATCACGCAGAGAAAGAGAAGGTCGCCGAGGTTTCCACGGAGAGCCTCGCCGTGGTTTTCCTCTTAGGCGCCGCTTATGCTTAGGCATCGTGGACGCGCAGAGATGGCCGCGGTTGGGAGCCTCCGGGGACCAGTCTGCGCCCTCAAAAGGTGGCCATGGACGCGGGGAGAGAAAATCAACTAACCAGCAGCAAAAACCAAAATCAAAGAGAGTAACAATGGGAACAATCACCCTTGCCATGGTATGACGCGGAGGTCGAGGGYAGTAATTGCACCTTCCCATCGACATTAACCAACATTAATAGTCCTGGAGGGTGGCGGACGGAGGCATGGGCCCGTCACGTGGCTCCGTGCCTCGTTGGCACCCACCTTGCGTCTACCTGCGCCARCTCGCTGTCATTGACACCCCATYCGAGGATCTATTTTTCAAACTATTGTTCTTAGTAATATTTTTWTTTTTTATTACTATTAAGTACTTAAAGATACATTTTTATTATTACGTACGTAAACATGTCTACCACACTACATTCTGGCCCTTGGACGGTTCTGACAACCTTAAATGTTTACCTAACATGCCTCACATCCTTAAATGTTTACTTAACAAACGTGTTACAATACATTTCCCTTTGATTTTTTGATACAATATTGTTTGCAGTGAATTTGGGAAATATTGTTCTTCACCATCATTACTGGTTCAATGGTTGATGCTTGCCTGTTGGTTTACTAGATGCTTCTTATTGTTGTTTGATTCAACTTGCAAAGTTGAGGTCCTGCAGCTGCAGTTGGACCTCTTGGTGCTTGTTCACCAGTTTGTTGTTTGCTGCTAGCTCTTCTTTGGTTCAACATTTCAAGGTTGAAGTCCTACACCCGCAATTCGACCTCTTCTTGCACTTTGCAGGATTGAGATATATCACCGTTGTTTGCTTCAACTTTGCAAGTTTGGTTTATTGCATCCGTAGTTGGACCTGTTGTTAAAGTTTTCCAGATTTTGAAGAAAACATGGTGCACGATGTTGACCGTGGTTGTGATTTTGTGGCCATCAACACGTGTTTCTTGATTTTGCATAATAAAGTTGAAGTAGACGAAAGTATATTGCGAGGTTCTAAAGCGTTGTTGCGAAAATATAATGAAGGAGAATAGAAGGCTGCAGAAAGAACTACAAGAGCTAATGGCTTTGAAGGTGGCTCCTCAGTCATGCATGATAGGACAAGATAATTACTACATCCCTCTTCCTGCCACCACCCTCACCATGTTCCCCTCCTCTAAAAGGGTGGCTACCATGGAAAACATTTGAAACCTTAAATTGTCCAAGTCACAGATTTCTCGGTTTGCCCAACAGTATGCAGCCTGCTAGTCTTATTAGCAAACTCATACTTTTGTTTTTTTGTTCTTTCAAGGCTCCATGGATAAGGTTTGCCTTGTCTTGTACATTTAAAATCATTCTACGATGGTCGTCCTTTTTTGTTATATTTCACCCCCCTTACAAACACACAGAGACATAGACCATATAATCCTTCTAGGATAAACAATGGACTAACAATACCAATAGTGAAGAAGTGTCCGGGATCAAAGATTTGTTGTATATTATGCTGAAAATCTATTCACAGATGGCAAATTTCTCTATTGATTATTGTTCTTGTTAGTTCTGTTGTGACAGCACAACTTGTACATTTTTTAGGCCAGAGAAAGGCAAATTTTACTCTTTTTATAATAATCATAATATTACTTTCAGAGGCTTTTGTTAATCTAATAATCTATAATAATATTGTTATAGTTTCCTTATTATTATAGATTATTTGGTTTTATAAAATGTTTCATGTTTAATACTGGATCATGTTTATACTTATGTTTTAATAAGAATTAAACTATTTCTTTATACTTATGTTTTAATAAGAATTAAATTATTTCTTTATACTTATGTTTTAATAATATTTAAACTATCTTCACAAAAACTAGTTCCATGATCCTTCCATGCGCATCGATTATGGATAGGCTACGCTGTTGAAAACAACATGAAGATTGATCTCAGGAAGAGGATATTTCAGATATGATTATATTCTATGTTTAAAATAAATTTACATTTTATATTGAACAAAGAATATAATTTAATTTATAAAACATAAATTTATTTTTATAATAAAACGTAAATTTATTTTTATAGGGCGCAATCTTGAGCGCCCCAGCCCAAGAGTCTCAATATCAATTTTTATATTGTGTAACTATGGGTGCTTTTTTGAGAACACGGAACAATAGAAACGTAATTCCCGAGAACCCGTGATCGAAAAAGTGGCTAAGTATGGAATGAGGAAGCCGTCAATCGGACTCATAAAACGTAAATTATTTTTATAATAAAACGTAAATTTATTTTAATTGGGTGCAATCTTGAGACCACTAGCCCAGGAGTTTGTATATCGCATAACTACGATTGTTGTTTGGAGAACACATAACAATAGAAGCACAATTCCCGTGAACCCACGATCGAAAAAGTGGCTAATTATAGAATGTGGTAGCCATCGTTTAGACTCATGATACATAAGCATGAGTATAAATGTGAACCCGTGACTCCACCAACTCACACACCTTAATTAAATTATTATCCAATTATTATATTTAAATATAAACCCAAACTTTTATTCATATATATATAATTTAACAATAATATATATGTCATAGCATTAATGAAATCTTATTAAACTAATTTAAAAAAAAATAACAATATAATTTAATTCTATAATCAATAATTTCAAGTTAATGCACATCGTTAGACAACTTATTTTCTCTTTAATGATATTTAATAAATATTTTAATAAAGATAACACATAGTTGTCGTGAAAATGCCTTTCCAATCTTCATGGTCCAATGGAATATTCTTGTTTGAAGTTTCAATCCAGCATAATTGAAAAGTCAAAAAATTAAATTAGGAGTATGCAAAGTTCGTATTTTTTTTAGCACAGTTTTTTCCAAGAGTGGAATAGGTAAAACAAATTTCATTTTTTCTTGTTAGGAGTGGGTGGGATAGCACATCAACATTGAACTTTTTATGGAATTTTTAATTTAGAAATAAAAATGTTTATTGGTTTCATGTTAAATTTTTGTAATTTTTTTCATATAATAATAAATTCAAATGCAAATAAAATTAAGATATGTATATCATTAAAAAATTAAAAATTAAAATGTAATATTATAGACTTGACTCCTTGATATATTTTCAACAGAAAAATAAATTCATATAAATCAAAAAGATTATTTGGTATTAAGAACTAACTATAGTAAAATCTTGGTAGGATTATTATTTTATATATAGAGAGAGAAATTCCTTCTCACTAACCATATCAAAATAATTATATATTCAAATAAATCTCAAACAAAAATTTAGAAAACCATGTGATAATAATTATATATTCAAATAAATAACAAGCAAAAATTTGGAAATAAATATTTCTTACGCAATCTTTACTCTCACCATTGTAGCAATGTTTTGTTTGGCTATGACATTGTCACAAACAAATTTGGTTGTGGTTGTGTTTTCTTTGGATATTGTGATGTCTTTTTCATCCCCTTACACCAAAACATTTGGATCGATAGGGAGGTCAATTAATGCATCTCAACATATTTTGCACTTATCCATGATATAATTAAGTCAAGGATAATCTTGTTCTGCAACTATAAGTTGAGGATAATCTTTCTAGGTAAATTAACTTTTAATTTACTTTTAATTCACTGAAGAGATTAACTTTTAATTTTTCTAGTTAAATTAAATTTTAGACATGAACTATGTCAAGCTCCTTTACAATATACCAAATCTACTAAGATACCATAGTAGATTTTTTATAATCTATTTGAGGTATATTTGAGCCACTTTAATTAATATGCTTCCTCATTCCATACTTAAAAGTTCATAAATAATTTTAAGTAATTCTATATTAGTAAATATTTATAAGGTGTCAATTATCATCTCCATTTCCAAATCTACTTAGGAGGGACTAAGCTACCACAAAAAACTTCTTCTTATTATTATTGAATTTTCTTTCAAAGATATTGAATGATGAGAAGATAACTCTTTTTTTTTCATTTTTCATATTTTAACTATCTTATCTATTGTTTCTTACATATAGGGTAATATTATAATATTCAAAATATTGTTTTATGCCTAGCTTATTGAGACTTGTGTTTTGACATTTCTCATTTGTTATTCATTAAATCCATTTACTTTAATATTTTAGTTGTGAATCCAAATATGTGGTGTATCATATACATTTGCTCCCCAGTGTAAGTATTTATATCAATTTATGATATAAGTTGTATCTATTTTAGAATTGTAATTTAAAAAAAAAAAGTAGAGTATGATATTGAGTTTGAAAAATCCAAAAAAAAAATAGGAATTATATTATTGTGTACAAAAATCATAAAATAGAAAATAGTAAGTATTGTACTTATTATACACTCATGAATTAGTTTTAAGCATTTTTGTATGTACATTTTAACATAAAGTATAAGTGTTATTGACTAATGATTATTCATTTTAAACGCACACCACCTTGTTTTCAGTAATTTGAAAATAATTTTGTATGTGTATTTTGACAGAAATTATAAGTATGATGGACTAATCATTATTAATTTTAAACACAAACATCCTTTCTTTGAGTAATTTGACACACATTATGGCACATTAATGCTAATAATACCCTGTTTTTATACCAACCTTTGCTCCAAAAATGTTGATCTAAGTTAGATTTTCATGTTAAATAATTAAAGACAAGCTGCAATTTACAACTCATACCATATTTGACAKGATTTCTCACTATATATATCCAAGAAGGATTAGTAGACATAGATACCATACCATAACATAGATACTAAAGTTTTGGGCACCTAAGTTGTATAGATCCTAAATGATGTGAATAAATTTTGCAAGCAARATGAAAACATTTAGTTAAATTGTCATTTAAATTCAAGCATTTATATCACTTAAAAAAAACAAATAAAAATATCTTCAACAAAAACTACAATTTCAAACTTTACAAAATTCACAGCCTTAGAGTCATATGCATCTTTCACCTTTAAAATAAATACTTATATTTAATCTTTACATTAGTAAATATGAGTGAACCAAAATATAAATGATGATATTTTCACTACATTTTCATAGATTTATTTAAACCCCTAAACCCTAGATGTCTTGAATCAAAGTTAAATATGTGTTTTACTACAATAACATAGATATTTTCATAGTAAACACAGATTTTCTAAGATGCATCAAAAGTATTATGGAGAAATGTTAAATAGGAAGAATATAAGCTCATTCTTTATACAAAATAAATGCAAATGAATTTAATTATGAAATTGAAAATATAATGTTATTGTGTTTTGGGTTTAGGTTTATTACAAAAATTCTGAAAGAAAGTTGAGAGAGTTATTAAACTATTTTTATTTGAAAAATTAGATAGAAAAATAGTTTATATTAGCATTGTAGTCATTTTAGTCATAAGCATTATGAAAATCCACGGAAGAAGGAATGTGAAAAGTAGGTTACACTTTTTTATAATTAACTTTTGTCAATGATATTGTGTTATTGACAATGAAAAATATATATATATATATTCCAATTCATTAGTAGGTTACACTTTCTTATAATTGACATACATAAATGATATTATATTATTAGCAATGAAAATGGATAATATTTATAACAAATTGATGTTCTAAATTTATTGAAACATACAAGCTAGGCTAAAAATCCTCAAATTTATTTATTTTTGTTAAAATAAAGACAATTCATTCATTAAATGAGACTAAAGTGATAGCTAAAACATGAAGTACTATTAAAGTAATGAAAAATATGAAAGAATGGAGTACAAATACATTAAAATAACCATATATTTTACATTAAAATTAAAATGTATTAAAATAATAGTATTTTTTATATTAAGAATTATCACATTAAATGTTAAATTAAAGTAATGACTAGGTGACACTTGTAGAAATTTTTTACTTTTTTAATATTTTAATTATCTATTAAAATCACATAAAAATATTCATATCACTATGTTCAACCAATAGAAAATTAAGAATTTCAAATTTTATAAATTAAAAAATATTTTTTATTTAAAAAAAAATTAAAATTAAAAAAATGAAAACTTTAAAAATCTTTACACAATCACATGCAATTAATTGAAAGTAAAACATTGACTTTTAAGTAATTTTAATAATTTTTTATAATTTGAATATCTTAAACAAATTTCAACATACTAAATCCATTTATATATTTATAAATACAATTTAAGTTGTTTAAATTATGGATTTTATGCAAATTTACATTCCAAAATTCAAAAAAAAACTCAAAAGATGAAACATTTAGCCAACGCCATTATAATATAAAATAGGTATACAGTTATAATCTTCGAAAATCTCCTTAATAAATTTCTTATCATATTTTCCTAGGTCAATGTTATGAGCCTACTTCGAACCGTACATTTTCCTTTCCGTGTGGCCATAAGAAACGAGTGTGGTATTAACCTTACCAGCAGAGACACATTAACACCGCCATTCACTAATAAAAAGACAAAACTATAATATCGGGAATTATGCGGGCAAAGTGGTCAGATCTTGGGGTCAGCAGCAGTTATTGACGCGACATAAAACTTTCTTTCTCGGATATTGAATTATGTGTACACTGTTTCAAAACAGCAGGTGAACAATCTATTCTTACAGCATATGCGTACAAGGTTACTAAACAACAGCACAAGTAGTAGTTTATTCTTATACTGGCACAGCAGAGTAGTTTATTTCTATACCGATGGTTTAGAAATTTGGAAGATTGGTGGAATCGGTATATTTTTTTATTAAGATTTGTTAAAAATTTAGATATCAATTATTAAGAATACATTAAAAAAAAATTACAATTTGAATAATAAAAAATTGAAGTTTTGCTCACCAGATTTTGATAATAGATATGGAAAAATCTAAAAAAAATTATTTAGAGTTTTAAATCAAATAACCAAGCAAATCCTAAAAAAATATGTAGTAGTTTAAAGGTTCTATTTTTTTTTTTAAGCTGTTTTCAAACAATGTTTTTTCTTTGATTTTGCATGAAATTCAGTAATGCATGATTGGCGATTTAAATGATTAAGTTTATATAATCTAAATATTACTGAGTTTTTCAACACAAAATATAACGTTTAGCCAAAACCTAAAAATATATTCGAGAGTAAACAATTTAACTTTTATTATGATGACATTTTTTAATTGGATCAGTTATCTACACCAAGCTGGAAAGTAATAAATGATGCTGCTCCTACTTAGTACAGGGACATTGTTGACCTTACAATACCTTTCGATCCAATGAATTTTATGCAATTTGCCATGACCATTTTAACTGTACGACGAAGAAGATAGAGCGATTTTACTCAAATTGCCATGACATTTTTTAGCTCATGAGATCTCGCCCTGGCTTATGCCAATTGTCAATATTACTACATATTCTTCGCCAGTTCTTCCCTTGAACAAAGTAATATCTCCAACGGCCTCTTCAACAGCGTTCTTTTCGGCTAAGTTTCGAGCAACGAATCTCCGGTGGAAAATTAGTTAATGGAGATAGTTTGATCACTCAAAATTTGATAATTAACGATAACCACATGTGTGGTATGGTGTTTATAGAGACATATTCAGTAATCTAAATATATATGTTTGTCAATTATATGGATATATTAGTATTATTAATGTAAATATTATTAATTATGAGTATAAGTATAATAATATATAAAGTTATTTGTACATAATTTATTAAAAATAATTGAAAGTTAATACAAACTTTTATTAAAAACTTGAAAGAATAAATATATATTAATAATAATATAAATTCAGCTTTAAGAACTAAAACATTAATAATATATCAAGTAAGTAGATGTGAAATAATTATTAAACATCAATATTAAGTAAATATATTATATTAATATTATTAAGATATTAATATAAATTTATATAATAATATATATTTTGATGTATTAAGTACGTGGTTCTCAAATAATTATTATACATTCATTTTAATGTAAAATATATTATTTTAGAGACGTTTTAAAACAATCCTTAGTGCCATAATTTTTTAAGAGCAGTTTGGGTTCTTAAGGCATACAATGATGGATGATGCATTGGCTATAGTCGAGAAAGTCCTTCATTGGTTAAAAAGATCAATCACTTTTAAGTCGTCATCAAATTGGATCTCTCCGAGGCCTACGATCGAGTCACCTAGACCTTTCTCTATCATGTCCTAATCAAAATTGGGATGGTACTCTTGGTGGTCACTTGGATAAGGGGTTGTAATGTCATTCACAATCCTATTCAATGGTGCACCTTTCAACTTTTTCTGGGTGACTAGAGGGATAAGACAAGGATTCCCCCTTTGGTTTTTTTTCTTCCTCTTAGTAGTTGAAGCTCTGACTAATCTTATTTCAGAGCCAACAATGTTACGGTAAATAAGAAGGTTAAAAGTATCAGACCAATAATCTATTTCCCACATGTTGTTCATGGATGATGTCCTCTCTTGCACAAAATGGATCTTTTGTGATATCTCAGACTTTAAAAAGGGTGATTGAATTGTTTTATAAAGTCACTAGGATGGAAAGAATCCCTCGAAAGTAAAAAATGACAATCTCTTCCCCAGCGGACCAAGACCTCCACTATATCCAAAACATGTTTCCCTTCCAAAGTTTAAATATGGATTTAGGATTCAAATACCTAGGGTTTCAATTAAATCTGGATAGGTATAGATAAGTCAACTAGATATCGTTGGTAAAAAATGTGGGGGCACAAGTGTCACTTTGGGTGAACCTTTTATTTTAAACAGGAGGTCGTCTAGTCCTCCTTAAATTGGTGTTAGACAGAATACATGTCTTCTTGACGCGCAGTGGAGAAAATACTTGCAGTGGTGTAACTTTTTCGTTATGTGCCTTTACGCTTTGTAGTTTTTCTTTTATACGACGCATAGTCCTGAAGAGTTGTCTTGAGGTTGTTCATTGTTTCGTTCCACATACATTTGTTGTTCAATTGATGTGGATTTATGGGGTTCTTCAGACATGGTACTTTGTTATTCGATTCTAATATGTGAAAAACACAATTGACATCAATTCTTTTTCTCTTAAAATATTTATAGATGTATATGTTTTGTTAAAAAAACAATTCTGTTCATTTTGAGCCCATAAGACTGTAGTGTTTGAACCATTCTCTAACACCATTGGTAATGTGTTGACCCTCGACCAAGTTTTGGGGAAACTTTGGTCAGTTTTGGAGGTTTTGGCCCACTTTTGGACTTCAACATGTTGGTCAAAGTAGGAGCGCCCAGACACAGTTGAGATCACAGAGCTGAGATCACATATATCAACTATTTTGAGGGTTATGTGGACCCAGTAAGGGGTTCTCTGGGCTTTGTAAAGGGTTTACAGGATGTAGGCCCATGGGCTTTCCCCATGATTAGGACTTATTGTATGATTTTGTAAAGTATAAACAAAGGGGAATGTATTGTAGAACTAGTAGTTTTGTGTGCAAAGGAATGTATGTGGTCGAGGCTTTGTGGTCGAATATGATTTTGTAGGCTATGCTTAGTGCTTGTGATGCTTAGTGTGGAGCAGGTGCTAAGTGTCATGATAAGATATTTTGGCTCTATGAATTTGACCTATTTTTGGAAGGTAAAGAAGGAGGATCTAGTGCTTAGTGTGTATATCTCTTGTCTTGTGCAAAGTTCGACTCTGTGGCTTAGTGCATAGGAGTGACTGGACGCAAGATTTTTCCGAATAATAAAGAGGCAAAGTTGTTTTTGGACATAGCCCCACCCTAGGGTGAACCACGTATATTTGGTGTCTCGTGGATTTCTTTGTGTAGTGTCATTTTTGTTACACATTTTCTTAGTGCTTTGATTATGATGTGTAATGAATATATAATTTGTTGCTTAAGTACTTTAATTATGTTAAAGGGTAAATGAATGATAGACTTAACTGACAGTGCTAAGTGCTTAGCGTGCAATATCACTTGTTGTTACTTTGCTTATCTGTCTTTGATTATGATCTGCGGTGTTAATGAGGTTAATAAACTAATGCATTTTCACTTCCTAAGAGTTAACAAAATATTCTGTGAAGTGCTCTTATCACAGAGTCATGTCCCAGCTTGGTTATAGACACCTACATCCTATAACCCCCCTTCCTTCTACCTCGGGTGAGACTTTGCCTGCTTCGAGGGTGTTGCCGAAAGGGTCGGTAGTCAGGTTTTTGTTGGTGCATTGTTAAGCATTGAACCTTGGGTCTGCCCTTGTGCCAACAAATTGTTCTGTTGCCGGGACAGAAACTGTGATTGTCGGGACCTGAAACTGTGATTGTTGGGAACCGAAGTAAAGAAAAATAAAAGCTCTGTGCAGAGGTCTGTTGTTGATGTGAGCATTACTCTACTTTAGTTGAGAATATTTGTGCCAAGAAAGCAACTTGTTCTGAATAAAAGAGGTAAGATTCTAAAAGAGGCAAGCTGTTTTCTTTTGTAAGAGAAAGATAAGTGAAAATTTTTGTTTTGAAGGCATGAATTTAAGTATGTTTAATAGATCTTGTCATAGTCTGAAGGCTAGGGTGAATTTTAAAGAAAGAGTTGATTCGAGTAAATTTAATGGAAATGAAGAAAGATATGTTATTCCTATGCATGAAAGAGTTTTTGGACTGATAAGTGGTTGCAGGAACCTAGAGTGAATTTTTGCAGATTACAGGTCGAGCACTATGATCCTAGGGGAAGTGCACAGTACAAAAAAGATTGGGGAACATTTAAGAGAAAAAGAGGATTGACTTTTTGTTATCATTGCATAAGGTCATGACATCTTTCTAAGGGATGCCTAGAGGTAGGCCCTCTTTGTCTTTGTTGTAAGGTTGTTGGTCATAAGGTTGAGGATTGTCCAAGGATTATTGCTAAAGTTGAAGGGAGGCACATAAGACAAGAAAATTATGAAAAGAGTCAAGATACTAAGGGTATGTTAGAAATTGATAAAGAGAAAAGGTTAGAGGAAGCTCAGACTATGCTATTATAGTTGGAAGAAATGATGGATGTTCATAAAGATGTCATTTTACCAGAAAGCCTAAAAGCAAAACAATGCATAAGTGCAAGAATAAAAGACTTCGACATAGACTCTATAGTCTTGGATGAAGGCACAAGTGAATATTATGACATAAGAAACTTGGGAAGTTTTAGGAAAGCCTATTGTGGTACCTTCTTTAGGAAGGATAGGCTTGTTTAAGGGAAAAATGATAACATTATGTGGAAGACTAACTATTGTACCTATTATTTTTCAAGGAACATGGATTGAAGAATAATTTGAAGTCATTAGGTTTGTTGAGGACAATGCCCCTTTCCCACTTTTGTTAAGTAAGACTTGGATTGAGAAGGGTCAGATCATAAGGAAAGCAGAGGAAGAAGATACAAAAAAGAAAAAACAATAATTAAGGGATCTCATAGCTAGGAAAATAGACTAGCTAAGAGAAGAACGAGAGGAGAAGTCAAAGCAACATAACAAAGTAACAACGCAGGAGGGACATAAAGCAAAATAATTAGCTATCAAGGTTGAGAGAATGATAGAAGGCTTGAAGGACCTATCTATCCAAGAGAGAAGTGCGCCCACTTAGGAAGTTATAAGAAAAATGATATTAACTTCAGAACCTTTGAGGGTACCTCAATAGTATGAAGCCACTATGATAGGGGAGGATAAGAATAAAAATGGAAAGAGGATTCCAGAAAAAGTTAAAGAGACTTAGATAATAGGAAAGAAGGCAAGGAAGCTCAATAAAAATAAGGATAAGTTGGAAAAGCTACAAGAAGTTAAGGAAACCAGATGAAAGACTTCGCAAACCGAAACACCGCAGGAGGTGCGTGACCAGAGGGATGATTCCACCAAAAACATAGTAGGAAGTATAAAATACCTCGCCTCAACATGTAAACAGTTGAGTGACAAAACCACCCAAATGTATGAACGCCTCGCTGAGGATCCAAAGTTAAAGAAGCTAGAGGCTCAGTTACATGAAGCAAAACAACAAGTATTTTTAGTGCATGCATAGATGAAATTTCTCACAATAGTGGAAAGGATGAAGAGATCTCAGGAGCAGCGCACAGTACAACAACAAATCACTCCCCTCCAGGGTAAGGTGATGGAAGTAACATATAATTTACAAGTTGTGCATTAAAAATCTTGCAAGGTGTTCAAGGAGATCAATGGCCAAGGTTCATAGTTATATCAAGTAGTTGCAAGAATAGAACAACACATGGAAGGGCCTATTATAGAGCAGACAGTCCAGGAGCTCGTTAAGCAAGAGGTCTAGGTGAGGAAGCAAGTAGAGGCAACTTGAGTTAAGCTCAAGGATTTTGAAGAAACATTGTTCGTACTTGAGTGACTCAAGATGAGTCACAGGTGAGTTTTGGGGGCATGTTGGCCCTCGGTCAAGTTTTGGGGAAACTTTGGTTAGTTTTGGAGGTTTTGGCCCACTTTTGGATTTCAACATGTTGGTCAAAGTAGGAGTGCCCAGGCACAATTGAGATCACGGATCTCACCTATTTTGAGGGTTATGTGGACTCAGTAAGGGTTCCTCTTGACTTTGTAATGGGTTTATGGGATGTTAGCGCATGGGTTTTCCCCATGATTAGGCCTTATTCTAAGATTTTGTAAACTATAAATAAAGAGGAATGTATTGAAGAAGCAGTAGTTCTCTGTGTGAATGAATGTATGTGGTCGATGGTTTGTGCTCAACTCTAATTTTGTAGACTATGCTTAGTTCTTGTGATTCTCAGTGTGGAGAAGGTGTTAAGTGTCGTGATAAGAGATTTTGACTCTGTGCATTTGACTTATTTGTTGAAGGTAAATAAGGAGGATCTAATGCTCAGTGTACATATCTCATGTCTTGTGTGAATTTTGACTCTGTGGCTTAGTGCACAAGAGTGTCTGGATGTAATATTTTGGTGAATAATAAATAGGCGAAGTGGTTTGTGGACATAGCCCCACCTTAGGGTGAACCACGTATATCCGTTGTCTCATGGTTTTCTTTGTGCAGTGTCATTTATATTATGCATTTTCTTAGTTCTTTTATTATGATGTGTAATGAATACATATTTTGTTGCTTAAGTACTTTACTTATGTTAAAGGGTAAATGAATGGTAGCCTTAACTCACAGTGCTAAGTGCTCAGGGTGCATAATCAATTGTTCTTACTGCACTTATCTATCTTTGATTATGCTCTGCGGTGTTAATGATGTTAATAAACTAATGCATGTTCACTTCCTAACCATTAAAATAATATTTTGTGAAGTGCTCTTATCACAGAGTCGTGTCCCAGCCTTGTTACAGACACCTCCATCCTGTAACCCCCCTTGCTTCTACCTCGGGTGATACTTTGCTTTCTTTGCAAGTGCTGCCGAAAAGGCCGACAGTCTAGGTTTTTTTGGTGCATTCTTAAGCATTGAACCTTGGGTCTGCCCCTATGCCAACAAATGGTTCCGTTGTCAGGACAAAAACTATGATTGTCGGGACCTAAAACTGTGATTGTTGGGTACAGAAGTAAAGAAAAAGAAAAGATTTGTGCAGAGGTCTACTGTGGAAGTGCACATTACTCTACTTGAGTTGTGAAGCTTTGTGACAAGAATGTAAGTTGTTATCAAAAAAAGAGGCAAGATTTGTGCTTTACTAAGAGAAAGATAAGTAAAAAAAAAATTTTAAAAGCATGAACTTAAGTATGTTTAATAGATTTTTCCTAGTCTTAAGGCTAGGGTGCAGTTCAAAGAAATAATTGATTTGAGTAAATTTAATGGAAATGAAGAAAGATATGTTATTCATATGCATATAAATATTTTTTGGACTGATAAGTGGATGCAAGAACCTAGAAGGAATTTTTGCAGATTGCAGATCCAACACTATGATACTAGGAGAAGTGCGCACTACATAAAAGATTGGGGAACATTTAAGAGAAAAAGAGGATTTATTTTGTGTTATAATTGCAGAAGGCCGAGACATATTGCTAAGGAATTCCCTGAGGTAGGCCCTATTTGTCTTTGTTGTAAGGTTGTTGGTCATAAGGTTGAGTATTGTCCAAGGATTATTGCTAAAGTTGAAGGGAGAGACATAAGACAAGAAAATTATGAAAAGAGTCAAGAGACTAAGGGTATGTTAGAAAGTCATAAAGAGAAAAGGTTAGAGGAAGTTCAGACTATGTTATTACAGTTGGAAGAAACGATTGATGTTCATAAAGATGTCACTTTACGAGAAATCTTGAAAGAAAAACAACGCATAAGTGCAAGAATAAAAGACTTCAACATAGACTCTATAGTCTTGGATGAAGACACAAGTGAATATTATGACAGAAGAAACTTGAGAAGTTTTGGGAAAGCCTACTATGGTACCTTATTTAGGAAGGATAGGCTTCTTTAAGGACAAGATGATAGCTTTATGTGGAAGAGTAACTATTGTACCTATTATTGTTCATGGAATATCGATTGAAGAAGAATTTGAAGTCATTAGGTTTGTTGAGGACAATGCCCCTTTCCCACTTTTGTTAGGTAAGACTTGGATTGAGAAGGATCAGATCATAAGGAATGAAGACGAGGAAGCTACAGAAAAGAAAAAGAAATAATTAAGGGATCCCATAGCTTATTAAAATAGACCAACTAAGAGAAGAATGAGAGGATAAGTCGAAGCAACATAGAAAAGTAACAAAGCAGGAGGGACAAAAAGAAAAAGAATTAGCTATCAAGATTGAAAGAATGTTAGAAGGCTTGAATGACCTATCTATCCAAGATAGAAGTGTGCTCACTCATGAAGTTTTAAGAAAAGGGATTTTAACTTCAGAACCTTTGAGGGAACCTCAACAGTGAGAAGCCACTATGCTAGGGGAAGATAAGAATAAAAATGGAAAGAGGACTCCAGAAATAGTTAAAGAGACTCATATAGCATGAAACAAAGAAAGGAAGCTCAATAAAAAGGTGGATAAGTTGGAAAAGCTACAAGAAGTTAAGGAAACCAGATGGAAGACTTCACAGACTAGAACCCTGCAAGAGGTGCGTGACCAAAGGGAGGAGTCTGCAAAAAACACCATAGCACATGTATAAAATCCATCACCTCTACATGTAAACAGTTGAGTGACAAAAGTGCCTAGACATATGAATTCCTTGACGAGATTCCAAAGTTAAATAAGCTAGAGGTTTATTTAAATGATGCGCAACAGCAAGCATTTTCATTGCAAGCGCAAATAAAGTTTCTCACAATAGTGGAAAAAATGAAGAGATCCGAGGAGCAGCGCACAGTACAACAACAAATCACTTCCCTCTAGGGCAATTTGATGGAAGTAACACATAAGTTACAATCTGTGCAGGACGAATCTTGCAAGGTGTTAAAGGAGATAGATGGCTAGGTTTCACAGTTAGATGAAGTAGTTGCAGCAGTAGAACAACAGCTCAAAGGGCCTATTACAGAGAAGACAATTTAGGAGCTCATTGAGTAGGAGACTCAAGCGAGNGGGGGGTTGTTGGCCCTCAACCAAGTTTTGGTTAAAATTTGGTCAGTTTTGGAGGTTTTGTCTCACTTTTGGACTTTGACACGTTGGTCGAAGTAGGAGCACCCAGACGGAGCTAAGATCACAGATCTCACCTAGTTTGAGGGTTATGTGGACCCAATAAGGGGTCCTCTGGTATTTGTAATGGGTTTATGGGATGTCATCCCATGGGGTTTCCCCATGATTACGCCTTATTGTAAGATTTTTTCAAGTATAAATAAAGAGGAATGTATTGTAGAAGTAGTATTTTTGTGTGCGAAGGAATGTTTGTAGTCGGTGCTTTCTTCTCGACTGTGATTTTGTAGACTATGCTTAGTGCTTGTGATGCTCAATATGGAGAAGGTGCAAAGTGTCGTGATAAAAGATTTTGGCTCTGTGCATTTGACATATTTTTGGAATGTAAAGAAGGAGGATCAAGTGCTTATTGTG
>JASDQU010737799.1:193554-208719 GCA_032191745.1 Picea mariana | reverse complement strand
TGAAAGGTAAAGAAGGAGGATCAAGTGCTTATTGTGTAGATCTCTTGTCTTGTGTGAAGTTCGACTCTGTGGCTTAGTGCACAAGAGTGACTGGATGTAAGATTTTGGCGAATAATAAAAAGGTGAATTAGTTTGTGGACGTAGACCCACCTTGGGGTGAACCACGTATATCTGGTGTCTCATGGTTTTCTTTGTCCACTGTCATTTATGTTATGCATTTTTTTAGTGCTTTGATTATGATGTGTAATGACTATATATTTTGTTGCTTAAGTACTTTAATTATGTTACAGGGTAAATGAATGCTAGACTTAACTCACAGTGTTAAGTGCTCAGGGTGCATAATCACTTGTTGTTACTGTGCTTATTTGTCTTTGATTACACTCTGCGGTGTTAATGAGGTTAATAAACTAATGCATGTTCACTTCCTAAGAGTTTACATAATATTTTGTGAAGTGCTCTTATCACAAAGTCATGTCCCAGCCTAGTTATAGAAACCTGCATCCTGTAACCCCCCATGCTTCTACCTCATGTGAAACTTTTCCTGTTTCGCATGTGTTTCCAAAAGGGTCGGTAGCCTGGTTTTTTTTGGTGCATTGTTAAGAATTGAACCTTGGGTCTGCCCCTGTGCCAACAAATGGTTACGTTGTCTGGACAAAAACTATGATTGTCAAGACCTGAAACTGTGATTGCTGGAAACTGAAGTAAATAAAAAGAAAATCTTTGTGCAGAGGTCTGTTGCTGAAATGCGCATTACTCTACTTGAGTTGTGAATAATTGTGCCATGAATGTAAGTTGTTCCAAATAGAAGAGGTAAGATTCTAAAAGAGTCAAGCTTTGTTCTTTGGTAAGAGAAAGATAAGTGGAAAATTTTGTTTTGAATTTACGTATGTTTAATAGATTTTTTCCTAGTCTAAAGGCTAGGGTGTAGTTGAAAGAAAGTGTTGATTTGAGTAACTTTAATGGAAATGAAGAAAGATATGTTATTCCTATACATAGAAATATTTTTTGGATTTATAAGTGCATGCAGGAACCTAGAATGAATTTTTGCAGGTTGCAAGTCCAACACTATGATCGTAGGGGAAGTGCGCAGTACAGAAAATATTGGTGAACATTTAAGAGAAAAAGAGGATTGACTTTGTGTTATAATTGCAGAAGGTTAGGACATCTTGCTAAGGAATTCCCCGAGGTAGGCCCTATTTGTATTTGTTGTAAGGTTGTTGGTCATAAGGTTGAGTATTTTCCAAGGATTATTGCTAAAGTTGAAGGGAGGGACATAAGACAAGAAAATTATGAAAAGAGTCAAGAGACTAAAGGTATGTTAGAAAGTCATGAAGAGAAAATTTCAGAGGAAGTTCAGACTATGCTATTACAATTGGAAGAAACAATGTGTTATCACATAAACTTGTCAAAGTATTGTGACTTTGGGGTTTTTGCTAAGTCTCTAATTTTTCCTGTCTCTCCTCCTTTTTTGCNTGCAGATCCAATCGTAAGGTTTTTCCTTTCGTCTTACATTTCTCCTCTTTTTCCTACCTGAGAGGTGTCGGCCCTAATCCTTTCTGTTTTCTCTAAGGTTTATCACTTCTCTCTGCTTGTCTCTATCACTGATCCTTTTTCCTTCCTGAGCCCTTAGTTAGTAATCCAAGTATTTATTTACAGAGGCTGCAGCCATAAGCACAAGTGCATCACTTAGAGCTGTCTAATATGGACTTGAATCAAGCGAGCAAGCAAGTTCAGTTTGGCGGAGGAAATTTCATTTCAAAATTCAGAGATTAACAACAAATTATAAGTGCGGGAATCGAGAGTTTGTAACATTGCTGAAGTTATTTGTAAAGGATTTGAATCCCTGAAACCTGAAATCAACAGGAGCCATCCAATCCAGTAGGACGTCTGGCACCAAATCCGAACCATAGAGGAAGTCATTTTGAGAAAGCTGAAGTGAGAAAGGCCAATGCCCTGAGTCCCAAAATCTCGATGGCCCAAGATCTTGAAATGCCAATATCCATCGACTGGGTTGCCCGATCAAAGGGGACGTGTGGTGCCTGGTTCAAGAGAGCACGATTTCTCAACTCAGAGGTTTGAGAATGGAGCACGACACGAAGTTGTGAAATGAAAAGTTGCGAAATGCGAAATCGCGAAGCGCCTGGGAATTAGGCCCACTATCATAGCCCTCAATAATATGAAAGTAGGGCGATGAAGAAAGGGAAAGCGCCTGTTGAGCAATGGGTGACTGAAATTGTTCAAGGAAGTGACTGTGGCTATCAAATTCAAAGTAAATCCAACCATCGATCTAGATGGTTCATTTCACGGGATTGAGCATCAACATATTTGAAATCAAGGGGAGTGAATATTCCTAAAATGAGAGATTCCAAAATTCCATTTGGGATATGCATAAGGTCATGGCATGAGGTCATGTGGAGTGATGGATAGGAGTTGCGCCAAGGGCCAGAAGAGATATTCTTGGTCTCATCAGAATATATGCATGGTTTCGAGGCGTCAGGATTGTCTCAGAGGAGTCATGAACGTCTCCTGGAACATTCATGGGTGTCAGGCTCCATCCTAATCCCAATGAAAGTAGTTAATGGAAATGGGGGAGGTTGTTGAAACATCGTCTCAACCCATAAATGGAAAGCATGGAAAGCTGATCGTGGAAACAGAATGTCAGTCGAAAGTTCCCCTATTAACGGATTCTCCTGCAAAGCCCATACAGATATGAGATCGCGTCTGACATAAGAATGCAAGTGCAAACTGACATAAGAAGATGTAGTTGCAAATATTTTATTGTAGTGGCTAGGTCACATTCTAGGTGGTGGTAGCTATTCTAGGTATAAATACTCAGTTCTGATATTTTGTTAAGGTTGATGGTTGAGCTAAGCTCTCATATTGTAAAAGTTTTAATGAAGCTTCTGGTTCTCTGGTTGTGTGTTGCCATTTGATACTTCTTGTTTAATGACAATCATCTTTCTTAGCATCTCTTTTGCTTCTCATATTGAAGACTCAAGAATGGGTGATCAAGTCGAGTTGTTGTGATTCCATTGTAATGTATGCTTGATTACAATATTGTTACGAAGTTTTTAGTTTCCTAAAGTTTTGGGCTCAAGAGGATCTTGTATTCGAATATTTTCCTCCCTAGGCTGCTGGAAGACCCGATGTCCATAAAAGACCTCTACATTTCCTCACTAGTTCTCCCCCCTACTCACCATTTACTACAACTGACTGACTAAAGTTGAATCTAGACGTCACTTCCTCATGCATTGCCTGGTCCAGATTTCTAAGTTAAAGCGACACTTTCTTGCATCTGTGCCCATTTGACCCCCTTTAATTTATTAATTGTGACATACAAACTGATGGGTACTGGGCTTACCTCTATTGCAATCCAGAGGTGATTCCTAGTGCTAACATTTGTGGTGTCATTTCTCAGGACGAACTGAAGATTTTCCCTGGGATTGAACGACAAATCTTACTAGTTCTGAAAGTGCATAGGAAATGAGAACATTGAAGATTTCAGTTGTGCACCTGGCAACTCCAGTGATACAACTCCGCAATTTAATCTGTGGATTATAGAGGTAGACACATGAGTTCTAATACTTGATTGCCTTTAGAAACACCCAAATCTGACCCAGAGAAAATTATCATAAAGTGATTGACCGATCTGGAAGGCACTTCTACTGCTGAACCAAGTATTTCTGTTGATTTTCACTATCCGCCTATAGAAAATCCAGTAGTTTTCTCTCATTTTCCTATTACACCATCTGTTGGAGCTTCTAGAAGTTTAAATTTTGGGAGTTTTCCTATTGATTTCCCCTCTCCCAGTTTCACCACTCCTCCTCCTATTACAGTTGTTTCTTTTACAGGGAGGGAAACCTCTGTTCCCTCAATCCCTAAGGCCTTTTCTCGAGATACTCAGTTGTTTCCCTTTTTTCCCAGAAGCACACCTCCAATCTCCCTTTCTTGAAATCCATATCCACCTACTTCTCCTCCTATTCACACTCCAATGGTAGGAAAAAATCCTCCCAGAACCAGAATGGAAGCTATAATAGTTGTTAGGAATGCCCTTCTTATTTTTCCTCAACCTCTGAATTGCCTCCCAGCATATGGCTACCTAAGTTCACGAGTGAGGATCTTTTTTCATAGCCTTGATGGTGAAGCTAGGAATTGCTTCAGGGCCTTGCTCCTTGGATCTATTGGAAGAATTGAAGCCCTAGATAAAGTGTTCCTAAAGGATTGGGGAGACAAGAGAGATCTCATGTACTATATTATAGAGTTTGGGGCTCTGAAGAAAGAGGAAGGGGAATCTGTGTCTGATTTCTCCAAGAGGTTTAATAAAATGTATAATAAAAATCCCACTGAAGTCAAGACTACAAAAACCTCTGCAAAGATTACTTATGATAGCGCTTTTGATCATGACTTTTGTATCCTTCTAAGATAAAGAAGAGCTACCTCATTGGCTCATATGCAAGATGCATCCCTTGATGTAGATTCTAATATATTTGCAGTTGATAAAATTAGGAGAAAGGATGACAAAGAAAAAAGAAGAGGGAGGTTTGAAGTCTCAACCTTTGGTTCCTCTACTTCCCATCCTCAAGTTGATCAAACTTACTATATTAGTAAAATATATGCTTGCAGAGATGGAGAAGTTGAAGCTTGAAGGAAGACAAAACTATAGAAATCCAAAAAATGTTGATAATATTGATGCAGATGATGAAGGTGAGGACGAGGGATTTGATCCTGAAATCCACTATCTTGGAGATACCTCTTCCTTTCCTCATTTGACTCAATCTACATATGAGGAATATCTCATGGACAACCAACTTAATGAGTTGAGTAAGGGAGATAAGGCCAACACCAGCCCAAACAAATATAATCTGAGGTCCAAGAATAAATAAGGAATGCCCAATGTTCCTAACCATCCTACCAAAGTAGAGAAGCCTACCAAAGATATAGTAGACAACAACAAAGGTAAGAAGGAGCAAGCACCCTCTCTAGTAATTAAAGTTCATGTTCCAGAAGTGAAGGATATTATGAAGTGTTCTCCCTTTTTGAATGTTGACCATGAAATCCAAAACCTAAGAATCCCTATCCCCCTTTTGGAACAGGTCAAGCATGAATTTTTCAAAAGGAGCTTCTCTAAACTATTGCAGTATAAACCTACGTCTCATCCTACAGACTTAGTCAATTTGCAAGATGAAAATCTAGTTGTCATATTAGGACCTTTGGTAGAAGATAGAGTTGATTCCTACCCTCCCTTCTACACTTCATTGAACATCCATGATAAGGTGTTTCATAACTTCTTAATGGATTCAAGAGCTTCCCATAATCTTATGCCTAAGATCGTCATGGAATAACTCAGGTTGGAAGTCACAAAAACCTACCACGACCTGTATTCTTTCGATTCTAGGAATGTGAAGTGCCTTGGGTTTATTAAAGACCTGGTGATGTCCCTGTTCTAACTTCTGATGAAGAGCATAGTCATGGATATCGTATTGGTTGATGTTTCCCAAAAGTTCGGAATGCTAATATCTAGATATTGTATAAAGAGACTCGGGGGGACCTTGCATATGGAACTTTCATACACCACCATTCCTATGTTCGGGGGTGAACAAAGGAGACTTTATAGGGGAGCTAAGTTGGCGTACATTATTAGTGATGAAGCAAACCCCACGAACTATCTTATTTTTTTCGCTTGACATAGATTTGGGACCTAGTTTGTTGCAACTCACTGAGGCTCATGATCCCCCTCTTAAAATCTGAAAGTAGTCCTTTACTCTCTGTGAAGTTTATGCTCTGATTACCTCTATTTGGAAGATGTTCTTTGATGGAGCCTCTACTAGAGAAGATGGTGGTGTTGGATTAGTCCTTGTTGCATTTGTTCAGGAAATTGTATCTATGTCTTACAAGTTGGAATTTCAAACTATCTATAATGTGGCAGAATATTAAGATCTTGTTTTGGGTTTAAGGGTTGCAAAGGACATGGGAGTGGAAGAGATATCAATTTGGGGATGCTGAGTTAATTTTCCATCAAGTCGAAAATCTCTACCAAGCTAAGCACCCTAGGCTAAGAAGTTATAGAAATGAAGTGTGGGACTTTGTTGACAATTTTTTCCTAGATTTCAACATCTCATTTATTTCAAGAGAAGAAAACAACATGGTTGTTTCTCTATCTATTTCAACAAGCAATTTCAGAGTCCCTTTTCCACCAAATCTCAAGTATGATGTTGAAGTAAATTACAGACCCTCTATACCTGACAATGTCAAGCATTGAAAGATATTTAAGGATGTTCTTGAGATCAAAAGGTTCCTTGAGACTATTGATGAGTTTTATGCACTACATATTGATCAAGATTAATATTCTGAAAGTAATCCTCATGTAGATGTTTTCCTAAACAAAATCGCTAATCATCATATTGTCAGTTGCCTAGCAATCAAATTTATAAGGGACTAGTTCCTTTGGAAAGACTATTTGAAAGAAACGATGTGGTAGTGAATGTTAAAGGATCAGCTAATGATGTTGATGTAGCTGAATGCAACATGGGTACAGAGAAAGAAACAAAGGACCAAATATGTTTAGTTGTTAAGAGAGTTTGTTGATGTGTTTTCCTGGACTTATGAAAACCTCATAACATATGACATGAGTGTCATTGAGCATAAGATCCCACTGAAGGAGGAGGCCAAACCATTCAGGATGAAATTAAGACAGATAAATCCTATGTTCTTGCCTATTATGGAGAAAGAGGTAAAGAAGTTGTTGGACGCCCAAATCATTGTCCCTTTGAGATATTCTGAATGGGTGGCAAACTTGGTCCCAGTGAGAAATAAGAGTGGATAAATCAGACTCTGTGTCGATTTCAGAAACCTAAAAAAAATCTCAAAGAAGGACACTTACCCTTTGCCAAAGATGGAACACATATTGCAGAGGGTAATAGGTGCATCTAGGATTTCCATGATCGATGGATTTTCTGGATACAATCAAATCTCTGTCCTACTTGAAGACAAAGAAAAGATAGCCTTCACCACTCCTTGGGGCACATTCATGTATAGAAAAATTACTTTTGGATTGATGAACGTAAGAGAAACCTTCCAACGAGCCATGGAAATCACCATCATTGGAGAAAGAGACAAGTTTGTGGTCATCTATGTGGATGACATAACAGTCTTCTCCAAATCTAATAAAGAACATTGTCAACATCTGAGAAAGGTCTTCTCAAAATGCAGAAGGTTTGGTCTCTCCCTAAATCCCAATAAGTCTTTATTTTCCATGAAGGAAGGAGAACTTTTGGGACACGTTGTATCAGCTGCGGTTGTCAGGATTGATTCAAGAAGGGTAGAATCTATTAAAGCCTTATCACATCCTAGATCTAAGAAAGAAGTTCAGTACTTCCTGAGGAAAATAAATTTTCTAAGAAGGTTTGTTTCAAATTTTGTTGAATTGGTGAAACATATCAGAGCCATGCTCAGGAAAGGGAAGGAAGTAAAATGGATTGATGAGTCCAGAGAATCCTTCAACCAAATCAAGAAGGCACTAACTAAATCCCCTGTGCTAATCAATCTTGATTATTCCAAAGATTTTCTGATTTTTTTCCTTTTCTTCATTTGATATAGTGGATGTTGTTTTATTACAGAAGAATGATGTAGGGCTTGAGCAGCCTATTCTTTTTTCAGCAGAGCACTAGAGACACAGAGGTCAGATATGACATCATGGAGAGGTAGGCCTATGCCTTGGTGAAATATCTTAAGGCCTTCAGAGTATATGTTTTGCATTCGAAGATCATTACATATGTTCCTTCATCTTCTGTGAAGGACATTCTCATTCATCTTGAAAAAGACGGGAGAAGGAGCAAGTGGATTGCCAAAATATTTGAATTCGATCTAGAAATAAAACACACCAAACTAGTTAAAGGCCAAGGTTTAGCCAAGTTGTTGGTTGAATATAATTGTAAATATTTGGAGGTTAAATTCAACAACACTTGCTCAGAAAATCAACAAGATGGGTTGTCTGATAAAATTCCTTAGGACAGCCCTCCGTTGGAAGAATGCGCTTGGTACAAATATATCATATCTTTTTTGCAAATGTTGCAACCTCCAGATGGAATGGGGAGGAGAAAGGAAAGAGATTTGAATCTCAAAGCGATTAGATATTGCCTTATCGACCAGGATTTGTGTTGGAAAGACCCTCTAGGAGTGCTTTTGAGATGCTTAGACCCACAGGAGGCCCAATTATGTTTGATTTCATGACATCCTATGTGGGGGACATCACTTCTGGAGAACTACAGCCTACAAAATTCTCAGGGCTGGGTACTTCTGGCCTACTTTGTTCATAGATGTTTGTGTGAAAATTAGGGCTTGCATCAAATGTCAGAAATTCTATGGGAAGCACCAACTCAAGTCTCTGCCATTGAAGCCTGTAGTAACTTCAAGACCCTTTTAGTAGTGGGGCCTAGATTTTATTAGGGAGATTCATCATCCTTCTAGTGGTCAACATAGATGGATCTTGACTTCCACTGATTACTTCACCAAATGGATAGAATCTATCCTCACAAGGTTTGGTTATCTGAAAAAGAATGTCACTAATAATGTTGCATCTTTTAGTGCCGAGCCATTAATCTAGTTTTGTGAGTAGTTTGGAGTTTCATTGATTCACTCAAGCCCTTACTACCCCCAAGGGAATGTACTAGGAGAGTCCTCTAACAAGAGCCTCATAAAAATTATCAAAAGACTACTAGAAGGCAACAAGAAGGCATGGGATTCAAAGCTCAAGTTTGCTCCGTGGGCTGATAGAGTGACAACAAAGAGATCCCCGGGCACCTCTCCTTTCCAGCTTGTTTATGGGGCTAACAAGGTTTTTCCTTTTCAGCTTGCCCTACCTGTGGAGAAATTCTTCCAAGACTTCCACGGAGAGCCTGACAATATGATCAGAAAAATTCATCAGCTGGTAGAAGTCCAGTAGACTAGAGAGCAGGTGATGGACAGAGTGCATGACAGTCAGTAGAAAATCAAGCAGACCTTTAACAGAAAAAGAAGTAAGGATGATTTCCAGCTGGGGGGATCTAGTACTCAAATGGGATGCACACAGACACGACAAGGGAACGCATGGTAAATTTGAAGCCCTTAGGATTGGACCCTTCAAAATTTTCAAGACACTTTCAAATAATACTTACATGTTGTAGAATTTGGAGGGTGACAGAGTTCTTAGTGGCCCTGTAAATGGACACTTCCTAAATTTTTTTTTGTTTAAAGCTGAGGTTGCCATCCCACCATTGTAAATATCATTCTTGTTTTATGTTCTATTTGTTTTTTCATAGGGGACTCCATAGCCCAACGCTAAGGAACTTGAACTGTTTGTTCTTAGCAGCTCGCAGGGAGCATGTCATCCCATGTGGAGGCAAATGTTATCACATAAACTTGTCAGAGTCTTGTGAATCTTGGGTTTTTTCCTAAGTCTATAATTTTTCCTGTCTTTCCTCCTTTTTTGCAGAAACAACCGTAAGGTTTTTCCTTTCGGCTTATAGTTTTCCTCTTTTGCCTGCCTGAGAGGTGTCGTCCCTAAGACTTTATGTTTTCTCTAAGTTCGATTACTTCTCTCTCCTTGTCTCTGTCCCTGATCCTTTTTCCTTCATGAGCCCTCAATCAGTCATCCAAGTATTTGTTTACAGAGGCCGCAACCATAAGCACAAGTGCAACACTTAGAGATGTCTGATATGGACTTGAATCAAGCAAGCAAGCAAGTTCAGTTTGGTGGAGGAAATTTCATTTTGAAATTCGGAGATTAATGACAAATTATAAGTGCAGGAATCGAGAGTTTATAACGTTGTTGAATTTATTTGTAAAAGATCTGAATCCCCAAAACCCGAAATTAGCAGGAGCTATCTGATCCAACAGGACACGTGGCACCAGATCCGAACCACAGAGGAAGTCATTTTGGGAAAACTGAAGTGAGAAAGGCCAATGCCTCGAGTCCCAAAATCCTGATGGTTGGAGGTCCCGAAATGTTGATATCCATGTGGGTCGTTCGATCAAAGGGGATGCATGGTGCCTAATCCAAGTGATCATGATCTCGCAACTCGGAGGTTTGAGCATGGATCACGACACGAAGTCGCGAAACAAAAAGTTGCAAAACATGAAATCATGAAGCACTTGGGAATTGGGCCCATGATCACAGTCCACGGTCATATGGAAGCAGGGCCATGAAGAAAGGGAAAGGGCCTGTTGAGCAATGGGCAGTTGAAATTGTTCAAGGAAGTGATTTGGTCATCAAGTTCAAAGTAAATCCGACCATCGATCTAGATGGGTCATTTTGCATGATCCAGCATCAAAATATTTAAAATCAAGGGGAGTGAAGATTCCTGAAATGCGAGATCCTGAAATTCCATGTGGGACATGCGTAATGTCATGGACCGAGGTTGTGTGAAGCGATGGATAGGAGTTGCGCCAAGGGTCGAAAGCACTCATCTTGGTCTCATCAGAAGATCTGTGTGGTTTCAAGGCATCGAGCTTGTCTTGGAGGAGTTGGGAATGTCTCCTGGAACATTCATGGGTGTCAGGCTTCATCCTGATCCCAATGGATGTAGTTAATGGAAATGGGGGAGGTTGTTGAAACCTCATCTCACCCCATAAATGGAAAGAATGGAAAGCTAGCCATGGAGGCAAACTGTCAGCTGAAAGTTCCCATGTCAATAGATTCTCCTATAAATCCCATACTCATTTGAGCTCGCGTCTAACAGAAGAATGCAATTGTAGACTGATAGAAGAAGATGCAGATGCAAAGATTTGATTGTAGTGGCCAAGTCACATTCCTGGTGGTGGAGATTGTTCTGGGTATAAATACTCAGTTTTGATATTTTGTTAAGGTCAATGATTGAGCTAAGCTACCGTATTGTAAAAGTTTTAATGAAGCCTCTGGTTCTCTAGTTTTGTGTTGCCATTTGAGACTTCTTGTTTAATGATAGTCATCTTTCTTATCATCTCTTTTTATTTTGATATTTAAGAGTCAGGCATGGGTGATCGAGTCAATTTGTTGTGGCTGTATTGTATGTTTGATTACAATATTGTTACGACGTTTTTAGTTTCTTGAAGTTTTGGGTTCAATAGGATCTTGTATTCGAAGCTTTTCATCCCTAGGTTGCTGGAAGACTCGATGTCCATAGTAGACCTCTACATTTCCTCACCAGTTCTTCCCCCTACTCACCTTTTTCTACAACTTACTGACTGAAGTTGAATCCAAACCTTACTTGATCTTGGATTGGATGGTCCATATTTCTGAGTTAAAGCGATACATTCTTGAGTCTATGCCCATTTGACACCCTTTAATTTATTCATTGTGACATACAAACTGATGGGTTTTGGGATCACCTCTGGTGTAATCCAAAGGTGACATCTAGTGCTAACACGATGGATGTTCATAAAGATGTCAGTTTACCAGAAATACTGAAAGAAAAACAACACATAAGTGCAAGAATAAAAGACTTCGACATAGACTGTATAGTCTTAGATGAAGACATAAGTGAATATTATGACAGAAGAAACTTGGGAAGTTTTTTGAAATCCTACTTTGGTACCTTCTTTAGGAAGGATATGATTGTTTAAGGGAAAGATGATAAATTTATGTGGAAGAGTAACTATTGTACTTATTATTGTTCATGGAACATCGACTGAAGAAGAATTTGAAGTCATTAGGTTTCTTGAGGACAACGCCCCTTTCCCACTTTTGTTAGGTAAGACTTGGATTGAGAAGGACCAAATCACAAGGAAAGCAGAGAAAGAAGCTACAGAAAAGAAAAATCAATAATTAAGGGATTTCATAGCTAGGAAAATAGACCAACTAAGAAAATATATATTTTGTTGCTAGACTTATTTCCAAATCTTTTCTACTATACATTTATTTGCACTGCAACCTTGTAATACTTATCAATATTCTTACATTTCGTTTCTATACCTAATCGAGACAAATTATATTTTCCAAATGTGGAAAGGACCTCTCACCCTTAATTATATTTGGTAGTATATTTTCCTCTTTATCTTTATTAAAAGTATTACTCTACCCATATGCAAAATGGTTATAAACTTCTACATCATCATTGAAGTATTGAGCTATCAATTTTTTAACCAACAATAGACCAAGGGCTCAAATCCACAATATTTATGGATTTCCTTTTTCCTTATATAAACATATAACATATACATAGTGCAATTAGTAAATCAAGGTTACCACCATGAAATCCTTACAACAAATCCTACAACCGTTTATGGACCTTTTATAATACCCTATCCTTCGGTGTTGGGTTTTCAAGTCTTCACGATCATAGCCTTCTCGGGATGAGGATCCTTACGAATTTCCATAGTATGGTATTATACCACAATTGTTAATAGAGAAAGGAGACTTATCTTTCAAGTCACATTAACACTTAGTTCATTAATAATTTGACTTTGTGTAAGCTCGAGTTAAAATTTCATTCCCAGCCACATGGTTGGCACCATGAATATTTCTAGCATACTTCCACCTACACAGTACTTGAATTATTAAACTTTTTAGGTATACGAGCTCATATACAGCTCTACCTTCTATTCTTTTGATTGTAAATTTTTGAAACTATTGCTCGACTTACCGGCATAGGGTTTCACAATTTCTTTTGGAAATCTAACAGATAACTCAAGAAACCCATAATGATATCTTGAGGTAACACGGTGCACTCTATATACTCGCCCAGTTTAGAATGCATCTAATTTCCTTTGTTATCTCGCATAACTCAATTTCTAAATGATTTATGCGATTTTGATAGGGTTATTTTGTTAAGAAGAGCAGACGGTTGGTCGCCATTTAAATTCGTTTGTCTTCCAACTTTTACTAGGTACAAACTGTCTGTATATACCTCATATACGTTTTATGTTTATATATTTATGGATATCATATATAATGATCCGTTAATCCTATGTTCTTTGTACAGGGGTTTTGCAAGCACCTCCGGCGCATTCTGTCTCTGAACTATTGCTACCAAGTACCAATGATGCGATACTCTTTGTATACGTTTAGGTTGTAACTGCTAATAGCTTCCACTATGGTGCTTTCACAATTCAAATGAATAGCTTCTACATAGCTTGTTCAACCCTGCTTATTCTCAAAGGTAAAAGAATATGTTTTCTTAACCTCAGGGTTCCAATGATATATGTGACCTCTGGTTATATCGATTTCTAACTTGTTTATTGTGATTTTGCAGAGTCGTTGATGCTCTATGGAGCATGAACTCCTCTAATATTGGCACCGGGAGAACACACATGTACCCAGTTCTTGGTTTCTCTCCTAAGCATCAGGTTAACGCTTCACTCATATACTACGTTGTGTAAAAATACTCGTGTCTGAGTATCTACCATATACCATTAAATACATTGTTACCTTACCAGGGACTGAATTGACTGATGTAAGTATAATAATATATAAAGTTATTTGTACATAATTTATTAAAAATAACTGAAAGTTAATACAAATCTTTATTAAAAACTTTAAAGAATAAATATATAATAATAACAATATAAATTCACTTTTAAGAACTAGCACATTAATAATATAATAATATATTCAGTAAGTAGTTGTGAAATAATTATTAAACATGAATTTTAACTAAATATATTATATTAATATTATTAATACATTAATATAAATTTATATAATAATATATATTTTGATGTATTAAGTAAGTAGTTGTGAAATAATTATTATACATGAATTTTAACTAAATATATTATATTAATATTATTAATACATTAATATAAATTTATATAATAATATATATTTTGATGTATTAAGTATGTGTTTCTCAAATAATTATTATACATTCATTTAAAATATATTATATTAGAGACGCCATAATTTTTGAAATTTTGAAAAGCAGTTTGGGTTCTTAAGGCATCGACGGATCGAATATATTATATTAGAGACGTTTCCAGACAATCCTTAGTGCCATAATTTTTGAAAAGCAGTTTGGGTTCTTCAGGCATAGACGGATCGATAATGCATTGGCTATAGCCGAGAAAGTCCTTCATCGGTCAAAAAGACCAATCAGTCACCAGTCATCATCAAATTGGATCTCTTTAAGGCCTGCCATCTTTCTCTAACATTTCCTAATCCAAATTGGGATGACACTCTTGCTCGTGACTTGGATAATGGGTTGCAGTGTCATTCACAATCCTAGTCAATGGTGCAAACTCCAACTTTTTTTAGGTGACTAGAGGGATAAGACCAGCATGCCCCTTTTGGTTTTTTTTCTTCCTCTAGTAGTTGAAGCTCTAAGCTTATTTCAGAGCCAAGAAAGGTAGGGAAAATAAGAGGGTTAAAAGTATAAGACCAAGAATCCATTTCCCATGTATTATTCATGGATGATGTCCTTTCTTGCCAAAACCGAAGCTTTCGTGATCTCTCGGCCTTAAAAAGGGTGATTGAATTGTTTTTTAAAGACACCAAGATGGAAATAATCCTTGGAAAGTAAAAAATGATAATCTCTTCCCCTCTTGACTAGGACCTCCACCATATCCAAAACAGGTTTCCCTTCCAAAGTTCAAATCTGGATTTAGGATTCAAATACCTAGGGTGTCAATTAAATACAAATACCTATAGATAAGTCAACTAGATATCGTTGGTAAAAAATGTGGGGGCACAAGTCTCACTTTGGGTACAAACCTTTTATTGTGAAGAGGAGGTCATCTAGTCCTCCTTAAATTGGTGTTGGAGAGCATACTTGTCTTTTGGATGTGTAGTGGATAGAATACCTGTCTTTTGGATGTGCAGTGATCCCTAAAGGCATCCTAACCAAAATAAATAAAGTGATATTTTCATACCTTTGGTCGAGCTTGAGACAATCTCGAGGCATCCCTCTCATTAGTTGGAAAAAAATTGATACCCTGAAAGAATTGGGGGATGGTGAATTAAGAACATATACTCCTTATCTCAGGCCCTTCTGGCCATAAGTCTTTGGCGGTTAAGTGAATCCAACTCTATTTCGAGACTAGTCATGAATTCTAAGCATCTACAAGGGATGTCAATGCCAAAATTGTTCAAGCTGCCTAGGAAGTCCCTTAAAGGATCTATAGTATGGAAGGAGCTTGTGGAAGCCTTCATGTTGATTGGTTAGTTGATTGCGTGGTGAGTGGGTAATGGGCGTTGAGTATGAATTGACAAATATG
>JASDQU010737799.1:149665-176111 GCA_032191745.1 Picea mariana | reverse complement strand
AGATAGATAGATATTCAAAGGATAGAAAAATTCTACCATGAGTATAATTTAGACCTAGACTTTAATTTCCGTGCTGGGCGACAATTTATTAGGGAAATTGTTTTAAAAATTCTTATCATGTTATTCGTCCTAAGGCCATCTAGGTTCACTCATTTATCATTAACAACGCGACGTTCCTTTCAGGATGCACTAAGTGCTCCAAGGGTGCCACTCGCCTCATTTGTTTCCCTTACACAACGTGCCCTTCAAGACGCACTACGTGATCCAAGGGTGCCACTCACCTCTTTCCATTTTTCTTGCATGACATGCCCTTCAGGATGCACCATGTTCTCCAAGGGTGCCACTCGCCTCTTGACTGACTTGGTAAACATCAAAACCCCCTAGAGTCAATACTCCACTAGGTGAACTTGTTGGAGACTAAGGGCCTCTAAGGAATAAGGCCCTCGCCTTATTGCGTGCCCCTTACAACCATTGTGAGCGATTTTTGTAGTCTACCCTCAGGACATCGTGGGTCCTCTCGAACTAGGTAAATGTTAACCTATAGTTCAAGCCACGACGGGAGTGCTAGTAGGCTGTAGTAGGGTTGTTGTCCACACCTCTCCCTCAAAATCTCTGGTAGTCGTGTGTGACCCCTCTACTCCACATGTGAGTCTGGTTGGCAAGCTATCATCAGCCTGCATCATCAACAAATCATGTCATCCATATATCCATAATCATATCATATAATCAGATGCACTAATATCACATATAAAACACTCAAACCCCAATGGTTCACTCCCCAACTCGATTCGGAGTCCAAGGGGTTCCATTGATGCCTCTGCATCCTTGAGTTCCAAAATCCTACACACTCAGGAAAACCATATCAATAGCACCTCTCTGTGTCAGCGCAGTAAAACAAAATGTCATCAACCCATAACACCTCATAATCAAAATCAATGTTTTAATAGAATAATAATCCGGATCACTTCCAAGCAAGTGTCCTCAAATAATAAGTTCGTTCAGTGGGCAAGAGCAGGATGTTACATACACCCCCTCTTGGTCTAAAATTCATCCCGAAGTTTCGCATTATAAGTGTCAAAATAATGTGTATCACAGTATCATAATTCTATTTATCAAACAAAAATGGAAACTACTGTCTCATATCATATGCTTCCTCCCAAGTCACTGAGTGTGGACTATAGTTGTCCCACTGGACATTGACTTGATCTACCGTTCGATGTTGTAGATATTGAACGCGATGATCTAGGATGCATATTGGCTTAGCTGTGAGTGCCCCTTCATCCTATACCTGTAAGGAACTCATGTCAATAACATGTGTAGTATCACTAATATAATGTCTCAAAATAGATACGTGAAAAACATCGTTCATACGACTCAAAGAATCAGGCAAGGCTAGTCAATAGGCCATGGGCCCCTTTCTCTCCACAATATCGAAAGGCCCCATGAACCTAGGAGAGAGTTTATCTCCCTTTCGAAACTTGATCGAACTCTTATGTGGTTTAACCCGCAAGAAGACTCGATTGCCGACCTTGTAACTATGGTCCACACGGTGCGCATCGACATAACCCTTATGTCGATCCTGCACTTCTTAATCCTTTATCTTATTGTTTTCATTTTCTCTTCCATTTCCTGGATCGCTTCTGGTCCCACCAGGACCCTATCCTTAAGTCGATCCGAACTCAAAGTCATGCAACATGGTCAACTGTAAAGAAACTTGAAAGGTGCCATTTTAATGGTGCTCTAGTAACTGTTGTTATAAGTGAATTCCACCAGTGGCAAGAATTCTTCCCAATGCTTTTGTTGGTCCATCACATACATGCGCAAAATTTCCTCCAAGGTCTGGTTCGTTCATTCAGTCTGCTCGTCAGTCTATAGGTGGTACGCAGTACTGAAGTTAAGTTGGTTTCCCAAGGCCTTTTGAAAACTAGTCCAAAATCATCCAGTAAAAACCAATACTCGATCAGATATAATCCTCTTAGGCATGCTATGCAGCCTCACAATCTCACTAATGAAAAATCTAGCTATGTCAGATGTCTGATACGTCGTACACATAGGAATAAAGTGAGCACTCTTCATCAGTGTTTCTATTACTATAAAAATCGAGTCATGTCTCCTTGCCATAGTGGCAATCCAACAATAAAATCCATTGAAACAACCTCCCATCTTGATTTCGGAATAGCATGTGGCTGTAGTAATCCTGTTGGATGTCTATGTTCATCCTTTGCCTACTGACATTCTAGACATCTGGCCACATAGTTGACTATATCTGCCTTCATTCCCTTCCAGAAGAATAAGGGTTTAAGGCCTTCCCTCATCTTCGTGACTCTTGGGTGAGCCATGTAAAATTCTCTATGAGCCTCACCTAGGATCAAACTCCTAAACTCGTCATTCAGTGCTACGTAAATCCAATTTTTAAACATCAATAATCCATCATCGTCAAATGTAAATCCTTCAAATCATGGTACCATCATTGTGTTTTGTCCGATAAAACCCTCGACCTCTTTGTACCAGTGATCTTCATGCTGTAAAGTTAGAATATTTTCATCTAGATTCTTATGAAGAAGTAACACCAAAAAGATGCGTGGTCTCCGACTCAATGCATCTACCACTCGTTTTATTGTTCCTTTCATGTAAGTAATCTCAAAGTCATACTCGCTAAGTAATTCTAACCAACGCCATTGTCACGCGTTCAAGTCTCTTTGCGTAAACATGTGTTGTAGTCCAAAGTGGTTAGTCTTTAGTTCAATTTTTTATCCAATAAGGTAGTGTCTCGAAACCTTCAAGGTATATACGATAGCTAACAAAAAAATATTATGCGTCGCGTAGTTCTCCTCATGCATTCTCAGTTTCCTCGACATGTAAGCGATCACTCGATTGTCTTGCATCAAGACTCTGCCTAAGACATCCTTGGATGTGTCAATGTATACCAGGAAGTCTGTGTCCATGTCAGGGACCTTTAGTATCGTTTCCATTGTCAACATCTTCTTGAGCCTTTGAAATGCTTGCACACATTTCTTGGTCCAAACAAACTTCTTGTTCTTATTTTGCAATTCCGTGATTGGATTTTCTATCTTCGAAAATCCCTCGATGAACCATCGATAGTATCTTGATAAACCCATGAAGCCACAAACTTCCGAGACATTCATCATCATAGGCCATTCCATAATAGCCTCGACCTTTGCGGGATCCATGGTGATACCTTCGCAGGAGATGACATGCCCCAAGTAGTGAATCTTTGATTGATAAGAAGAGCATTTGGACAACTTCCCATACAATTTGTGCTCTCACAGACATTGTAGTACCAAGCGTAAGTGCTCGTCATTCTCCTCCATTGTCCTAGAATCAATCAAAATACCGTTAATGAATACTTGGACGAACTTGTCCAAGTACTCACGAAACACCTTGTTCATCAAACTTATGAATACCCCTGGGGTGTTTGTCAGTCAAAATGGTAAAACAATAAACTCGTAATGTCCAAGCCTCATATTAAAGGTGGTCTTATGGACATCATCCTCCTTGATCTGTAACTGGTGATACCCTGATCGCAAATCGATCTTTGAGAACACCATCACACCCTTCATCTGATCAAACAGATCGTCAATCCTTTGCAACAAATACTGATTCTTGATTGTTTCCTTTTTCAATTGACAGTAGTCAATGTAGAGCCTCCATGACCCATCCTTCTTTCGTATGAAAGTAAAAGGTGCACCCCATGGTGACACACTTGGACCTATTAGTCCCAGGTCCAACAATTCTTTCAGTTGCATTCTCAACTCCTGTAACTTTGGGGTCAACATCCAATAAGGTGTTCTCACTATCGGTTCAGTTCCTAATTTTATGTCTATAGTAAACTCCAATTCCCTCTCTGGAAACATCCCAGGTAACTCATTTATAAATATGTCTACAAACTCTCTCACCATAGGAAGGTGTTCTAGACCTTCCACTACTCCCTTCTTATTTAATGCAAGGATCGCATAAATATTACATCCCTTGTGCATGCTCTTCCGAAGCTACAAGGAAGAGATGAACCTTAGGGAAACCCCCTAGTTCCATCCTACAACCACGCATCTATGTCCCTCATCATCGACCAAGATAAACCATTTCATCTTACAGTTGAGTATCGCCTCATGTGATTCCAACCAGTCCATACTGATCACGACATCATAATATCCTAATATCATGACGTACAGGTTGGCCTTAGTGTCAAACTCTCTCAAGTTAAGTATACAACACATAACCTTTCCTCCAACCTTCTGTTTGGCTCCAAAAGCCATCTCTACGAAGCTAAACTCGTCCTGTTCGACTGCCATTACCTTAATCCTTTTTAGCACCGCACCAAAAATGAAACTCTGGGTAGCACCGGGATCTATCAAAATACTAAGGGTCTGGTCAGCGATGGTACCCAACATCTTCAGTACAACCGACTAGTGCTCTACCTGGCGGTTATTCACCGCTGCATGAATTTGATGGCCCTTGCCCAAATCTCCCACGATAGTGGGTCTAGCTGATCCAGATGCTCTAGTCCTCTCCACTGGGCAGTTTCGCTGGTAGTGTGGCTCCCCACACGTCCAACACCCCTTCTTTGGTCCAGTACTTCTGGTACCCGAAGTAGAAGTTGACAGACCACTAGCCTGGAATCCTGGTCTATTCTATTGAATAGGCCTAAGATGTTGTTGCTGCGGTCAACGTTTCTACTGATGTTGTGGTCCCCGATAAGGTGTCCGCTTGTGAGGCATCGGTTGTTGAGGTGTGGTGAAAGTGGATCCCTTCTGAAAGCCATGCTATCCTGATGTATGTCTGGCTAGTGTCTGATGCTTTTGTGTAGTAGTTGACACCTGCCCTGCTCGTCTCGCTGGAGTCCTTCTCTGACCCCTACTGATAAGATCCTCCTCTTCTATGAGGGCCTTCTGGATGACATCTTGCAAGGTTTGAGGCATCAAAATCCTAACCTTTGCACATATGCTACCATTAAGACTAAACACAAACCTCTTGACCTTAATTTTCTCAGTGTTAAGATGTGGAGCATACCGAATAAGCTCCCTAAAATGAGCCTCATACTTAGGCGTCGTACAACCGCCCTGTCGTAAAGCATTGAACTCATTTGGTTTTCGATCAATAAATTCCTCTGATAGGTACCTCTCTCAGAATAGTTCCTCAAACAGTTCCCATGACATGTCTTTGAAAACCATGTTAATTTGTGGCAGGAGCGTCTTCGACCATAGAAGAGCACTCCCCTTCAATTGAAAGACCGCCATGTAGACCCTCATGTTGCAGGTATAGTCGCGAAGTGCAAATCACATCGCCATATTCTCCAACCATTCCTCGGTGGCTGTGCCATCCAGGGCACAAAAGAACTCAGGAAATTTGACCTTCTCGAGCTCACAATGAATGCTACCAGTACCGACCAGAGCACGTAGTGGACCCTCAGGGGGTGCCAACACTTTGGCCTCCTCTCTGTTCAAACAGTTGATCAGTTCCTCAGACATTTGATGAAAAGACCTCATCATAACAACCACATCACCCACCGCTATCTTCTCCTGCCCGACAACCTGTTCGTCTCCCTGGGTTTTAGACGTGTCAGGCGTGGATGCTACTGGAGGTGTCGCGCCTCCTCCCCTAGCACCCTGTCGTCTGCCTCTGTGGAATCCTCTAACCATGATTACCTGCATGAATACAAGTCAAATTAATTAGCAACATCATAATCAAATCATATCAATGAAATCTTTAGTGATCCCAAGTCATGGGTTGAACCTCGCTCTGATACCAAATGTGACAACCCCATCATTACGACAACAAGCGAAGCAGAAGTGATTTTATTTTTTTTGTTTTTAGATAAGAAGGTGATGACGAAAACAGTTTAACCACACCACTAATGGAAAACACAAGCACGTAGTCCAGGCAACATGCTACTATGACACCACGCACCGGCACTAGGGCAATTGGGAAAACATGCGCAGAATAACAAGGAGTAATGAATACCCACCCGACACAACACGACCATGACTACAAGTTAAGGGAAAACATCCCCATCCCAACACAATAGCCTATATGAACAAAGACTATAACCTCAAGGTGTGTGAACCAATGCCTGAAGGCATTCAAACCATGCACCAAAAGCAACTTCCAACACTCGACAACACTCACACAGGTCGCACCTACTCCGACCAAGATCATGTTTGCTGCTATCCCACAGGGTGCATCATGATCCCCTCATCAGGAATCATGCCATTACCAGGTGATAGACGCATCAATAACCTTGGTGCAAACATAATCTATCTAGACTGAGGACTCTAGAAAATCCTATGTGCTAAGAACCGAATACCGATAAGAAAACCAAACCCCAACCTCAACAACAGGTCGATGAGACGACAAATAACAACACAAGGAAGACACTAACCAACAGAATACTTCGTCAACATCCCAACCACTAATCAAGTCTAAAATAGATATTGACTGTCTAAATTTAACATAGATTACCAATTTGATAGTAGGTCAAATTTCAATTAGTCACCATTTACAATTTTATATTAGCATTGATTTCAACAATTCTAAATTGCAATTAATTCAATCCACATTAATTTAAATTAACATTAAGGACAATCTAAATTGGCATTCCAAGATTAATCATCACTAACAAGTGATCATGAATTTAAATTCTAGTGATTAAGTTTATGTTACGGTATTGTGGTGAAATTGTTAAGATGGATATAACTTTGAAGGAAATAGTAAATTCGTTAACAACTACAATGTTGGTAAATTGGCTTCTTATATATATACACCCTTCTTAAAGTTATCATTCTTTACTGGTATACAAATAAAGATATTTAATATCTACTCTCCTTACTATTATTGTATTTAGTAAAATCATTTACGAATCTTACGCTACTTACTTGGTGGGTTTATATGTATATGACCTCTTTAAGGTTATTCTTCTTATGAATATTAGATATTATCATCAGTTCACCGTTAGGAAATGTAATGATGCAAGTCAATTTTTGATGTGATAAATTGTCTCCCATTCATCCTAATTCAATTACGATTTCCCTGATCACTTTTTAATTGCTTCTCAATTGGATCTTCTACGGAGATGATAGATATAACGTTTGAATTAAAAGTATAGAGGATAAAATTTTGTTGTGGACTACGACATTCTAATTTAACAATTGTAAGATCTGGAATGGGTTGTCAATAATAAATAAACAAATCACTATTGAAAAGGCACTAGAATGAAAACTTCAATACTATCATTTAATATATAATCAAAATCATTGTGCAGACATGCCAGAAGAAAATTTACATTGCTATCATTAATATAAGAGCCAAATCATTGTGTAGACATGCCAGAAGGAAATTTACATTGCTATCATTTAATATAAAAGAAAAATCATTGTGCAGACATTCCAAAAGGAAATTTACATTGCTACTATTAAATATATGAGCAAACTCACAATGCAGACATATTTAATTGCAAATCCATGNATGGGCATTAACAGGAAAAACACAAGGTCAACGGAGGCGGCTGGATGGTAAATTCATTCTTGCAACGAAGGTCAGGTCTTGTGCTCAAACCCGAGCAAGGATGTGGTCTAGCTGCAGAAAGCTTAACTGGGCCAAGCCTGTATACCTTTGAAAGAGAACACAAAATTAATATCAATTTATGAAAGGGAGCAACTAGGGTTTAGCGCCTCCCCGTGGCCCTGATCTGTGAAACCATATCCATTGCCCCGCTGGGGCTCATGAATCGCAAGGAGGGGGAGTTGTCGGGCGCCTCCTATAGCCAAATCACTGCAAATGGTAGTCCTACAGAAGGGTCGAAGCGGCCAACCTTTGAGCCGTCACCAAACCTACGTGCGGAGCTCATGGAAGAAGGAACTTTCAAAGACCGAGAAATGGACATAGATCCAGGGAAGGAGGTGGCCCAAGCTAGCGCCTCAACTCCATGGGTGCCGGGTAAGTGTATCCCACAGGCTCTACAGGCCCTGAAATATGTTATTAGCTCACCACGTATAGAAGAGTAGAAGCAATACATGAGGGACTATGCCTTGGTGGGTAAATTTCTAGGGCTATGGCCTTCAGAGCGAGATCTGATCAAATGGATACAATACTGGTGGAAACCGAAAGGGCATTCTGATCTACAACTGGGCTCCAAGGGTTTATTCACTATTATCTTCCATAACCTGGAGGATCGCAATCGTATCTTTGATGGGGGGCCATATTTCTACAACTCGACAGGACTCTTTTTAAGATCCTAGACCGAGAAGTTCAGCCCTGAGAAGGAAGACTTTACACACGCACTGGTCTGGATCAGATTATACTCCTTGCCCCAGGAGTTCTGGCTGGAAGAGGTCTTGGCCGGCATTGGGAACACTATAGGCATTTATGTCAAATCCTCATATGCCACTAAGCAGTAGATCTATACCTCTTACGCAAGAATCTGTGTGTATTTGAACATAGCCAAGCCACTCCCAGGGTCCATCACGCTGGAATATCATGATGAGGACTGGCCTCAAACCATTGACTATGAGCACATCCCATTCCGGTGCAGGAAATGCCATGAGCATGGTCACCTCTTCAGAGAATGCCCACTCAACATGGCTCTAAAAGAGGGGAATCCAGAAAACGGTAAGGACAAGGATGAATTTGCACAACTAGCCGGGAAAAGGTGTCAAGGAGGAAGGAAACAATCGGCTCAATTAAGAAAAGATCCCTCTACTAGTAATAAGTTTTCCATCTTGCAAAACCAACCAGAAAATCCCATAAATCCTGCAAACCCCATTGCACCCTCTCCGGGCAATGCACCTCAATCTATCAATCAAGAAACAGAACGACTGAGCCAGGGCAAGGAGCCTGACCTATCCCCCCCCGACATGGCTCTTGATCTGCAAGAGATAGAAGAAGGGGAGGTAGATATGGAGCTAGAAGAGAAAGACCTTGCTGGGGTGGATCTGGAGCACCTCGAGCATGCCTATAGGCAATAAAAACTATACACCATACCTAGAGATCAACTACGGAAGGTCCACAAAGTCTTCCTCAACTCCTCAGCTGGGTCCTCATCTCGAGCCAGCAAAGGCCTAGGAATCCAGGGCAGTCAATCAAAAAACCCAACCAAAACCAAGAAAGATGAAAAGAAAAGAGGCAGAAAATCCACCAACAAACTCATACAAGAAATAGGGAACTTTATGGTAAACTCATGACAAATTAACCTGATTTCGGATAGCTTCCCTCCTCTCCCCACTCCCCCGTCATCATGAAGCTCATCACTTGGAATATTAGGGGCCTCAATGAACGTAGCAAGCAAACATTTCTATGGGATCTGATATTAGCAGAAAAACTAGAAATTGTATTCCTACAGAAAACGAAATGTACTTCAGAAGACATTGACAAGCTACTACCCTACTGCTGGAAACAAGGGACGGCAGTATCAATAGATGCCACAGGAACAACTTGTGGTTTGGTTGTTCTATGGAACACCAATGCAGTAGTACTGGAAAATTTCATCACCACCAAATGGTCCATCACAGTTGATTACAGGCTTATAGGCTCAAACAGGCCTGGACATCTGACCAATGTCTACGGCCCAACTAGCCCAAGGGATAAGTAGGCCTTCCTCAGAAGCCTGCGTTATGTTTCTAACCTAGCACAACACAAAAACTAGATCGTTGGTGGTGACTTCAACATCATCCGCAGCCTGGAGGAAAAAAGAGGAGGCTCAAGGTGCCTGGATAAGGACTCCAGTGACTTCAATGCTCTCATAGATGAGCTTCACGTAATTGATTTGGACACCAACAATGGCGTGCACACTTGGACAAATAGAAGAACCGGTATACACCAAATTGCCTGTAAGCTAGATAGATTCCTGATATCGAATCTCTTATGATGGAAGGCACTGCAATGGAATTGGTTATCCTAAACTTCTCTGGGTCAGATCACTGGCCCTTACAATTAAGAATGGATATCCCAGCTACTCCTGGTAAGAAACCTTTCAGATTTGAGAAATTCTGGCTAGACCACCCGGATTTCCAAGAAAACATCCAGGCCTGGTGGAGGGAGGCAGCGGTCCCCGACAGATCCAAAATGTATAAATTCCAGCAAAAGTTAAAGAACCTCAAGCAAACTCTCAAACTTTGGAACCAGAACACCTTTGGCAACATTTTTTATGCTCAAAAATAGCTTTCGGCACAATTGGAAGTGATTCAACAACAGATCAGACTACAGGGATTCACAGATGAGCTCAAGACCCAGGAAACAAAATTAAATTAGTATCTCGAAGTCAGGAAAAAGCAAGAAGAGATATTATGGAAATAGAAATCGTGAGTGCAATGGCTCAAGGAAGGGGAGCGCAATACCAAATTCTTCCATAGAACTGTCATCCAATGACGGCACTCCAACAAGATCACTCATCTCATCTCAGACGATGGGGACATGGTACACTCCCATGGGGATATGGAAAATACCTTGATAAGCTATTTTCAAAACCTCCTCGCAGAACCCCTGGCAGACAGACATGAGGCCATCAACAAGGTCACTTGGTATGTGCCCTCCCTTGTCACCCCGGAGCAAAATGCCACCCTTCTCTAGCCAATAACAATAGAGGAAGTAGACCAAGCACTTTAGGAGACCCCTAAGGATAATACTTCGGGCCCCGATGGTTTCACAAGCGACTTTTTCCATCACTGCTGGCCACTGATCAGAACAGAAGTATGGGAAATTTTAGAGGATTCCTGAGCCACCGACCAGATCCTCCAGGCTCTCAATGCCACCTTCATAACCTTAATTTGCCAAAGAGGGGTAGGCACATCACCCCAAGCAGTTCAGGCCGATAACCTTATGCAACGTCATTTATAAGCTTCTGACAAAAGTGATAGCCATGAGACTCAAACCCATCTTACCTACAATAATATCCCCAGAGAAATCAGGCTATGTTGAGGGAAGACAAATCCTAGATAGCGTAATCCTCACCCATGAAGTGATCCATTCTCTGCAGAAGACCAAGACCCTAGGTATTCTCCTCAAACTAGACCTCTCTAAAGCATTTGACAAGATTAGCTGGGAATATATGAAAGCATTGCTTCTAGCTTTTGGCTTTGATCGCGCTGGGTAACCTAGATTGTGAATCTAACCTCTTCGGCCTTCTTCTCTCTTCTCATTAATGGCGTCCCATTGAGGCCCTTCTCCCCATCCAGAGGGATCAGGCAAGGAGATCCCCTCTCTCTTTTTCTGTTCATTATTATGGCCAAGGGCCTTAGTAGATCCATCCATGCAACTATTGAAACCAAACCTCTAACAGGTCTTCCCTTGCATGGTATTTCCCCTCCTATCTTGCACAGCCAATTTGTTGGCGACACCCTCCTGATGGGTAGCCCTACTATCTGGGAAGCCAGCTCCATCCTGGATACCCTTCAAACTTTCTTGGATGCCTCAGGCCTGGACTGCAACAATGATAAGTCCCAAATCTTTTTCTTCAACACTCCCCTTCCAGTCCAGTGCCACATCTCTGGCCTCATCGGTTTCAACAGAAGCTCCCTTCCATCCAAATACCTTGGAATCCCTTTGATCGACAATGCTCTCCGGAAATCCTCTTGGGAGCACCTCTTTTCCTCCTTTTCCAAAAGGATTTCCTCTTGGACCTACAGAGCTCTAAACCTACCCAGTCGCCTCACCCTTCTCCAAGCCATCCTCCAATCCCTCCCAATCTATTCCTTCTCTGCATTGGCTGCTCCAAATTTTGTACTTACCACCATTAAAAGCCTACAAAGAAACTTCATCTGGCAAGGCCTCAACATAGGAAAGAAAATAGAGTTGGTTAGTTGGGACAAACTCTGTTGACCCAAGGAGCAAGGAGGCTTTTGTTTAAGGGATCCCTTCATCATGAACAAGGTGTTAAGCGCCAAAACCTGGTGGCGATGGCTAAAAATCCCTATGGACCTCTGGGCCCCACATTGGAGGAAGAAATATGCTCCAAATATGGCAAAGAAGAACCTTATCTGTTGGAATGAGGATAACTCGGGCTCCTTAATCTGGATAGCAACCAAGCAGAATCGACAACTGGTAACTGAGCACGCCTTCTGGGAAATCAGGAATGGAAAAATGACCCTTTTCTGGCAAGAGTCCTGGCAACAATGGCCGGTTCCGAGTAAGGAGGAATGGGCCCCTGACATCTGTACGCAAACCACTCGGGCAGGATTGACAAAAGTAGCTGACTATTGGAGGGACAACCGCCAGGAAGACACTTGGCACCAGTGGCGTGGATCTAGCTCCTTGGCAAGAAGAGATGATGAAACGGAAAGTTCCCAAAATAGCAGGAGAAGATATCTTGAGATGGGGTTACAAACCATGGTGAACCTTCAGCACACGGGAAGTGTACCAGCTCAAGATGCATGTAGACCCTCTCCCTAACACGAAAGTGTGGCGCAAGCTCTGGAGTCTTAAGCACTAGCCAAAAATCACCCTCTTCCTTTGGCTTGTTACTTATTCCAGCATCCTAGCCTGGGATAACCTAATGAAAAGGGGATTTGCTGGTCCCTCTATATGCATACTCTGTGGAGAGGCAGAGGAAACAATGAACCATCTTCTAAACTCATGCCATTATATTGCTCAAATCTAGGATCAAGCAGCGCTTTTTATGCATACCTCAGAACGCATTAGAGACAACATCCTGACGACCATTACAAACTGGAGAGACCAAGCTTTCTACTCTCCCCTCCTCAATCATGTTTGGCAACTTCTACCGGGCTTTATTCTTTGGCAAACCTAGAAAGAAAGGAATAGAAGGCTCTTCAAAGGCCTGTCCCTCCCCTGGCAACACTGCTAGCATCAGTGCCATCATAACATCCTGGAGACCCTCCCTCTTCAGCCACGACCTAATGAAGACGATAACAACAATCCAGACGAACTCCCCATCATTTAGTTCTGGACTCCACCTTCTCCCCTTCAGGCTCAACCCTCTCCTCCCCCATCCCATCCCTCCAGCAGCCCCTCCTTCTGGTCTCCTCCCCAAGAGGGCTTCCTCAAGCTCATTTTTTATGGGGCCTCAAAGGGAAATCCAAGACCTACAGGCTATGGCATTGTCCTTCTCAACAATCATGGGCACATCCTCCTCATCAATGCGGGCCCCACTGGTCACTCCACAAACAATGCAGCAGAACTGTGGGGTCTTACCATGGGGCTGCAACTGGCCATTAAAAATAACTTCACCAAGCTAATCGTTGAGGTCGATTCTTTAATCATCATCAACTTGCTGTGGAAAATTGTAAATGGGGCCAACCTAGATAGAATATCGCCCAGCTGGAGACTCCTGCATGGATTGCAGACCATTACTGATTCACTATGACCAGGTCTGACTATCATCCCAGCCCACTTCAAAAGGCAAGTGAATCAAGTTGTGGATGACCTAGCTAATACGGGCATCAACTGGAGCGATTCAAAACTCCTCTGCAATTCATCCTTAGAACTTGATCATCCCATTCTCTAGCAGTGCATTCGTAAAGCTAGGACGACGGATGCTCCCCCGGATGGGGTGTCAGTGGAGACTGCCTGGCGCATAACAGAGGAGCACATATGCCAATGGGGCACGGAGCCATGTGACAGGCTCGTGCCACCATCCGCCACCCTCCCGCAACATTAAAATGCTCTTATGGCGATAGGAAAGAGTGTTAATGCACACATTTGGCCTCTGCATTGTCTTATGGCGTTGTTACTAGTCTCTGTTCATTGTCTCTGCTGGTGGTTTAATGGGATTTCTCCTTCGCTGCCATGGCCATATTTTGATTGCACCCACTGGTCCTCGTTGGCTCCTCTCAACACCCAACCAGGCAACCTCTGCTGCGCGCATCCCATGCCTATTCACAAAACGCATTTGAGAGGGAGGCCATGGCAGGGTTCTCCCTGGAGACCTCGTCGACCTTCAATTTCTCCGCCCGCTCCACCTCCCACTGGCTCACCCGTTCACCCCAATGCCATGCCTCACAACCTCACCCCTCTCGACCCACTGACCATGAGCATCAATTTCCTAGAACTGATTCCTTAGCTGCCACGCTCATCTTTGCGTCTCCTCCTCGCTCCACCGGTGAATGAACCGACCCATCCTCCATGCCCAGCTTTTCCAAGGGACTTAGGGGCCGACCAACCACCTCCTATGTGGAAGCCTGGGAATTATGTACTCCCTACCTCTGACACCACTGATGGAGAGCAGGTAAAAGATAATTTGGTGATTCTCTACGGTCTCATCTTCGAACTCCGCCAGGGGGTGGAGGACCTGCATTTTCGGCTACAACTTACCAACGAAAAGGTGGCGCTCTTCCTTTAGCTCCTTACCTATATGCATGAGACTTTCCTCTCAACCCCGGAAGGAGCGACCTCTAGGCATGAACCTGCTGCATGTGACGTCAGAGGAGAGAACAAGGTGCGCGTGACTTCGAAGCAGCAACCCTGGGAAGCTACCATAGTTGGGGATACTATAATGCAGTGTGCAGCAGAGTCGAAACTGGATCGACATGGGAATGCGACCATGGAGAAGGAGGACACCGCGATGCACGACCCTGGAACTACGACCAAGGAGGAGGTCGAGGTGCAGTGGGGGGATGGGAGGACTTGTGTCGAAGAGGAACCATGGCCAAGGGATCTGAACGCCACCTGGCTGGGTTACGTGTCAGGTGTCGAGACTCTTGATGTGTTCGAAGTCGAGCCAGCCAGGTTTTCTTTTTATGGATGTCCACCCTATCTTAGACATTTTTTTTTATAGTTTATTACTATGCTTATGCTGACTAATCCATTGACTGGGCTGGTTTCCCCTCTGTTGGGGCAGCCCAGTAAATACAACAGGACCATCTCTGTATTTTGGATCTTCTTTTTGCCTCTTGCAGGAACTTAATATATTAAATCTCTTACTTAAAAAAAAAACCAGGAAAAACACAGTCACATTTAATTGCAAAACCATGGGCATTAATAGGAGAAACACAACATCTTTTGATTGCAAAATTGTGGGCATTAACAAGAAAAACGAAGCATCATTTTAATGCAAAATCATGGGCATTAATAGGAATCAAATAGTAGTAAATTTTTATGCAGAACACAGTCTTCTTCAAGGGCAATTGCCAGGCAACAAAGGTATTCAAATAGCAGTAAATTTTTAAGTGCAAGACTTTCCAGGCAACAAAATGAAATGCAGACTTGGTCCAGCTTCAAAGGTAGTCTGGTAATGGAAAGCATCATCTTGACTAGTGGTGGGAAAATATCAGTCATATAGGTGAACAAAACACCCACCCAAATGCCCACATTAACCGGTAAGGCGCAGGCCATGCATGCAAGAAGAAAAAAAAAGTTAGATATACAAATTGTTGGGCCACAAATTCACCTCCCCCCAAAGAAATAGATTGCACCCTTAAAATGCACGAATTCAATCCAAAAATGGAAAATCTCCTTCCATAATTGAATGCATAAGAAAAAAAAGGAAATCGTTGCTCAATGAAGGCAATTGTCGTGAACAAAAAGACAACGTAGAAATATATTCAACTAGCATCATAATATAAGGCAGAGCTAAATTTTTTTTTTTTTTTTTCCATTACAAGATACCATTACAAAAACGCAGACTGAAATCAAATCACTTTTACATTCCAGGATACCAATATAAAACAATGACAAAAATAAGAGAACGCAAGGATCCATTGGGAAACATCATTGAAATGATCGTAGGGATTCTATCAGTCAAGGCACAGAGAAAAAAAAAACCAACAAGGACGCAAGATAATCCATACGCAGAGGTCTTTGCTAGAAGGTGCAAGTCAAACAATCATCCAAGGACAACAACGAAGGTAGATGGATGACAGGAACGTCCTTCGCTCATCATCTATGCACATAAAAGTAGGGCGTTTATATCCATAGGTCTATTAACAATGAAGCAACAACCATAGATCAGGCTCTTGGATGACTGCTCAAGCAAAGACTGATGAGCTAGCAACGAAAGGAAAAAACAACCACAATCTTCACAAATCAATACACCAAAGGATGGTCAAGACATGAATGGGTCGAAGGCCATGGGAAATCATCCAATCATCAAGCGAAGCTATGGAAAAAATTCAGTCATCAACTACAATGCTAAGACAATCAATTTCCTTACCCAATTAAACATGCAGATCCAAAGCATAAATCATACTACAATCTACCATGCAAAAATAAATGAAGCGTATTGTTGCCTGATCGCCCGCTCTGAGTTGATGTCTTGTGCGCTCCATGCAACTCCCACTTTCTGATCGACGAGACTTCACCAGTACCTCCTAGCCAATGCTAGGGGTACTCTTCTTCCCCTTTAGCCCCCCGATCTGCAAAGGGGCCATGCACACTAACCAAAGAATCAACTAGCTCCTAACTTGCCTCGCAAGGCCGAGCCACCACTCCTCACCAAGATGGGTATCCCAACTCCCAAAAGCTAAGTCAGTCAAGTAGAGATTTATGCAGTGTAACGTTATGCAAAATAGAAGAGGTCCATCATCCTTCTCCTCCCTCCATTATATGGAGTTTCAAATTCAAAAACTTTCCCATAACCTGTTTGAAATTAATTTTTAGACACTTAATTCAATTTAATCCTCCCCCTACGTGTGTCACCCATCCCTTTCATTCCTCCAAAAACCAAAATTCTTTAATTAATTAATTACCCTTATTTCCCTCACCCACCTATAGTCACTCCTAGAATCTCTCCTAGGTGACCCGAAATTCCCTTAAAAGTTTTAATGACTTTCCCCATTACCATTTTACTAGTTGAGTTAATTTAGAAGGTTCTTAAATGCTAGATACCTTACTAAGTTTGACTTTCTTCTTTTCCCTTGTGTTTCCCTTTTCTTTTTATGTTTCCCTCTTTTCCTAGTTTCTTAATTATTTTAGATTTCTGTCTTTCCCCTTTTCACTTAGAACTCAATTTGGCAGGTGTAGAAATTGATTTTTTTCCTTCTCCTTTTTTAATTAATAATTTTTAAATTATCATAATATAATAAAACATTTATTCNACTGATTTTTATGAATCAATTAAATTGCTTACTCCCTTCTTGTTACAACATTAATGAAGATTAGCATCATTATTTGTTATATATTTATTTTTATAAATATGTGTGTGTGTGTGTGTGTGTGTGTGTGTGTTTAAAAGGATAGAAAAATTCTTCCACGAGTATAATTTAGACCTAGACTTTAATTTTTGTGTTGAGCAACAATTTAATAGGGAAATTGTTTTAAAAATTCTTATCACTTTATTCATCCTAAGTCCATCTAGTTTCACTCATTTATCATTAACAATGCAACTTGCCCTTCAGGATGCACTAGGTGCTCCAAGGTTTCCACTTGCCTCATCTGTTTCCCTTGCGCGACGTGCCCTTCGAGATGCACTACATGCTCCAAGGGTGCCACTCACCTCTTTAAATTTTTCTTGCGTGATGTGCCCTTCAGGATGCACCACGTGCTCCCAGGGTGCCACTCGCCTCTTGACTGACTTGATAGACATAAAAAAAAACCTGGAGTCAATAATCCACCAGGTGAACTTGTGGGAGACAAAGGGCCTCTAAGGAATAAGGCCCCCTCCTTATTGAGCGCCCCTTAGAACCATCATGAAAAACTATCGCAGTCTACCCTCATAGAATCTCAAGTCCTCTCAAACTAGGTAAATGTTAACCTACAATTCAAGCCATGGTGGGAATGCTAGTAGGTTGTGGCAGGGTTGCTGTCCACACCTCTCCCTCAACACCTTTGGTAGTTGTGCATGACCCATCTACTCCACATCTGAGACTGGTCGACAATCTATTATCAGCCTTAATTGTCAACGAATCATGCCAGCAATATATCCATAATTATATCATCTAATCAGATGCACTAATATCACATATAAAACACTCAAACCCCAATGGTTCACTCCTCGACTGGAACTAGAGTCCAAGGGGTTCCATCAATGCCTCTGCATCCTCGAGGTCCAAAATCCTGCACACTCACGAAAACCAAATCAATAGCACCTATCTATATCAATGCAGTAAAACAACATGTCATCAACACATAATGCCTCATGATCAAAATCAATGTTTTAATAGCATACTAATCTGGATCACTTGCAAGCAAGTGTCCTCAAAGAATAAGTTCGCTCAGTGTACAAGAGAGGGATGTTACAGAGAGGACTTCATGACTGACACAAGAATTGATAACTTGATCAATGAGGGGAGTGGGGAAGTTTTCTTTAGGACAAGCTTGGTTGAGGTCACAGAAGTCTTTACAAACTCAAATGGTTCCCTGCATTTTGTTGACCAGGATAGGGTTGGAAACCTAGGATGTTTGTGCAATAGGGAATATGAATTTAGTAGTATGAATTTTTTCGATATCGAATTTTATCTCCATTCCTTTGGAAGGGTGGAGGGGGCATTTCTTTTGGGAGATAGGGGAAACACTAGGCCAAGTGTCAATGTGATGTTCAACAATGGTTGGGTGTAACACTAAAATTTTAGTGTATGACCAGGAAAACACATATTGATATTCCTAGAATAAGGCTTTGTACACTATGATTAACTCTGGGGAGAATGCTCCCCCCACAATGATTTATTCCACGACATTGGGTTTAACTAAAATGTCAATTTTGATAGTGGGTGATTATTATATTTTTTAACCAATTTACATGGCCAGAAGTGATGAAATATTTTTCTTCGATGGTACAAAAAGGGTTGTTTGCTGGTGGGTGGAAGGCGTTGTGTGTGAGAAAAAAGGATTGATGATGAAAATCATAACAACAGTAATCGGGCACGATTAGGAATTCCAAAATGTATTCATCGGACTGAAAGGTGATGGAGTAAAAGGAGTCTATAACTATTGTGAGTGGGGTGTCACGATTCGTGGGTAGAGTTGGTAAAGGTTGGATATCATTATTTGTTCCTGAGGTATACAAATGATGAGGAGTTGTCAGTAGACATAATGAACCAAATATCTCGATGGGAACTGGATGTATTGTGGTATGGAGGAGGGAGAATCTCATAAACCTGTATTACAGGGGAATTGGGGGGGTTTGTGGGGGGAGTCCTTGCATCATGGTGGAATGTCTAGAGGGGTCCATTGGCAGGAAGTGGTCCTTTCCTAACTATTTGGATTGGGATCATTCACAGTTATGTGCATCGAGGATGGTACACTTGGTGGAATGGGTGGGAGGGAGGCCCTCCAATGTGTGTGTTCCTCAATGATGAGTGGCCAAAAATATGTGTAGTGGACCATCTGGTAGCATAGTACGCAAGGGCATTGCATGTGCTTTTTTACTGACGTAGATACATATAGAATGTCAGTAAGTGGTTGTACCTATGAGATGGTTTTGGATGACTTATGTAATGTGGTTTGGTGAACTACTGCTAGAGTGTCCCAAAATCGAGGGAGGTATGGGAAGTGGCGTGTGAAATGGTTGTAGTCAAAAAAAATGGTGGAAGCTTGATTGGTTCTCAAATTGGGAAGTTTGGAGGAGGAAGGTTTAGGTGAGGCTGGTAGTGCTACTAGCGTGGGTAGTAGTGGTGTACTTATAGGCTTTGGAATAAGATTCTATAATTCGGGTAAAGTGGGGAAGAGATCGGTAGGGTGTCAAATGGTTTTGCAAAAGGCACATGAAGGTGGTATGCAGGGTAGGGAAGGGAGTGAGGGTTCCTTATTTTTACATGTGTCTCATTGGTTGGTGCTGGTGCCCCCTGTTCCAGAGGTAGTTTGTCCTGCAGTGGTAATATTACCTTCAACTATGTGACCAGTTGGGTGAGTGGTTGGGTGAGCCACTGAGTTCAGTAATGGGGCCGTAGTTTGTGGTGGAAGTGATAATCCTGGTACCATAGTTGGTGGTTCTAGATACCATACAGGGATGTAAATGACTATGTTAGGTAAAGCGAGGGTAGAAACAAATTGGTATTTTGTTACTCCAGTGAGAGGGTAAAAGAAGGGAATTTGGGTGATGGCCTAGGGAACCATATACCAAATGGGGATTTGACCTCTGGGTAGTGAGTTCTATTTTGTTCCTTCCTGAGGATTCTATATTGGGAGTTCATCAAGAAGTGTGGGTGGGTGGGATTAGTGGATTTTGGTGAGCTCTCGCTCATTGGGAGGTTAGGTATCTCAACCCCTTCAGTCATGACATTGAACACAATGACCGTAATTGGTAGTGGGAATCCTTGGTATGCACCAATCAAAGATGAATCTTGAAATAAACCTGGTATGACCTCTATCATGGGGAATAAGTTGGAGCTAGAGTGGATTAGTGGTAGGATGTTATCAATGTGTCGTAATTGGTTGGGTTAATGGTGGGTCATTTGATCAAGGGTGACAATTTTCCCATTGTGGGGGAATAACATGGTACGAAAGACTGAGGAAGCTACAGCCTGCATGGTGTACATGTGGCTTCATTCGAATAGGATATTATAATCTAATTGGGTGTCAATGACTTTTATGTCAATGATAATTTGATGCAAGAGCATATCAAGGGAGCCAGCGTGGAAGCAAAAGACAGCTGGACAAGCGCCAGCACAAATTTTGAAATTACCTTGAAATTGATGCGCCATCTTAAATAAGATAATTAATAAGGAGCGCACTTGTATAATGTAAACGGACCTTGAGTGATTTCTCTCGTCCTTAGTAGGTAGAAGGTATTTATAGTAGTTAATGCAAGAAGATAGAATTTAATTCTAGATTAGATAGTTTTAGAGTGCAAGAGGGAAAAGTGATATAGACACCCTCACTGTGTATTGTAACATAAGCAGCATTAGTGTATGAAGAGCATAGAGGAGAGAAGCAGAGAGCTATGTAGCATACTCCATGTACAAAAGTTCTGAATTAATACAAGCATGCTGTGATTCAGACTCATGGTGTCCATATATTCTCTGTGTATGCATATTTGAATGTTATGCTCATGAATGTTTTACTCTTTCTGTCATGCAATTTATTTTATGCTATGTATGAATGATTTCTTGTTGAATGTTTGAAATCTGAGAGGAAAGGGTAATGGAATGAGTTTCAATTGTTTCTCTATCTGAGAAAGAGTTCTTGCAAGGAGTGCAATTGAAGTGACCGCAAGGAGTGCATTGACAAAAGGTTTAGAGGTTTGTCTCTGAAAGCTTAGGAGAGATAGCTTTTGTTCTCATTTCCATAGAAGTGCAGTCAGGCATCGGAGCCGTGCAAGGAATGCGCAGGCCGAGTGAAGTCTCAAGGTTGCGAACTTGAGAGAAGAATTTAAAGACTGCTGTTGCAGGTGTGCACAGAGTCAAAGGACTTCAACACTTAGGAAGTTCTTACAAGTCTGCTGCAAGGAGTGCATGCAAGGGTTTTTCTAAAAAGACACAGAGTTGGAAAAAGTTCAAAAGGAATTCAAAGCCTTCAAAGTGGCCGAAGGAAAGCACAGCAATGTCAGGCCGCAGGAGGACGAGTTCTCAGAGGAAGAGACAGACGGTCGAAATTCTTAGTGGAGAATTCACGAAATCCCATGAGCCATCGTATCTCACAGAGAAGCAGGGGAGTTATGGTGGAAGCATCGAAAATTTCTAAGCTCAGGAGGAGTGGGACCGTAGATCCAAGCCACAAGGGTCATTGGATTTACACGTTGATATTTGTATTGGGTTTTCGTGGGTGGAAGTCCTGTAAACATTGCAACGAGAATCGTGAAATCATGAAACGCGACATCCCGAAAGATAAGGGGATTGTGTGGGCCACAACGGAGTTAGAAAGTGGACAGGTGGCACACTCTCGACAAGAGGTCAATTTAGTTGACGATTTCGGAGTTTCGTGGGGTAAAGTCCCGAACCCATTGCATTAGGATTCATGATATTGCGAAGTCCGAAGTGTCGATGAAGTGAAGTGGCATAGAAAAGTCAAATCTCGTGAGTGTATCGGATTTTCGGCAAATCAAAATTCGGTAGTCGGGGAGACAAGTTGCTCAACATCGCGACTATTGAAATCACGATAGGGAAAACCCCGAAAGGATAAAGGAAAGGTTAGCATTGATTGTTTTGAGTTTCGGGGATTCGAGAGACCAACGCTTGACCATTGGATTCACGAAGTTGCGAAGTCCGATCTCCCAAGTGTAAAGAGGGGATCCCGTGAGAGTTCGTTGTGGGTGCAGATTTCCCGATAGGGAAATAGAAGAACTGTTTAGAGTTCTTCGGGCTAGTGGTAAAGGAAAGATCCTGTGTTGATGTGGACCTTTTGACCTACGGGTTGTGAAGGGAGTGTGTGTCAGCGTCAGAGTTGTTTTTCCCTTCAACTCGATTGGTACATTTTGATCGATGCCTTCTGGTTGGGATGGATGACCATCATAAGATTGAAGAGTGATGGTGGAGGGGATCAACTAAGGTTAACCAAGTTTCTTTCAAACAGATTTGGACATGATGCATGTCGACTCTCCTTCAACTATGATGCAGTGATAGATCATGACATTTTGGATTTTGACAGGTTTCTGGAATGTGAGTAATGATGGAAGTCTCGGGTCTTCTCTATCTAAGTCAAATGTGATTAGATGTTTTTTTGTTGGATCTACTTCCCCCAATTGTGAAAGTAATTCCTTTCATTGGGAAGGGTATGTTTGATGTACTTCCATAAAAGACATGGAAGTGGGTGATTGAGAGATGTCATCAATAAGGTTGTATCTATTGGTGTCCCTAGCATGATGGTTGTGCACATTTATGTGCAAGCATGCACGATGCATGTAGACGATGGATTCAATGTTAGAATGAGGGATCATCAATGGTTTTCCAGTTGGTGGTTGGGGAGAATCTGAAGTGGTGGGTGATGTATTAGGGGATATACCATATTGGTGATTGCGATTTTGTATGATTATTTCCTCTTTAGTAGTGAGGAGGATACTGCGGTCAGTGGCATTCCCTAGATGGGATTTTTCAGGTGGAGGAAACATTCCCTGTGGGTGTGGGTGTTGGACTCCTTATAGCTGAGTGTTAATGATTCCTTGATGTGGTATAGATTTTTGTAATAACTCCAATGGTGGTGGTGGTATATAAGTGGGAGGTTCTTGAGGTGTACCTTGAGGGTTGGGAACCCGCTGGGGATTCATGTCATCCTTCATCTGTTTGTAATCAACAATTTTGGGGAAATGGTGAGTGTAATGGCCATATTCACCACATAATTCACAAGGATAATTGGTTCGAAGGTTGTTATTTCTCCCTTGTTTGGGTTGACCATTATTGTTTCCCCCTTGGGGGTTTTGTTTGGGTTGGCGTTGGTTTCCCCCAGCTTGGGGGGTTTTTTGGGGGGGTTCCCTCCTTGTCCCTGGTTCTTGGTCTTTCCTTTCTTATGGTTATTTTTTTGTTGGTGAGGTGGATAGACCATATTCAGCTATTCAAAAGTTTGAATCTGTTGAAGAGGGGAAGGTTGAATGAAACTGACCCCCGCCTGGTTTTTTCCATGTGGGGGTGTGAGAAATTGTGTTAGACTAAAGAATGGATAGTATGGATTACCCTGCGGGGGGTCATATGGGTTGTAAGAAGTGGAGGTTTCTCCATTATTACTAGTTGGATAGGATATTGTTAGTTAAGGAAATGGTTGTGGGATAGGGATTGGTTGGGGAAGGGATGTGGGTAGTTGGGTGGTAAGGGGGTAATAGTAGACTCCCCTGTATGGCTTAAAGTATGGGTCGGTCCCATATGTGGGTATTTTCTATGTGTGTGGTTGAGTATGAGGCATGGATCCAATCAACCCATCAAAAAAATGTGATGTTACCCGTTTGTCTTGACCAAAGGGAAAAGGATGAGGAGCATACAGAAGAACATTGTATAGGTACCCAGAATGGGAGTATATGAGGTCGAACTGTTGAGCCTTATTGATAGCTCCATCTTTGGTTTAGGGGAGGGTCATGGCCACATATTTAGTAAGGGTGGGAATGAGTGATCGAAGGAACCAATCTAGCCTTTGTTGTGGGGTGGTGTACACTTTACAAAGGTTGCGACATATATGCCACTCGTGAATATGATATGAAATGTTGATAGTGATATTTTGATTGCATTCTGACAAGATTTCGGACCCAGTATCATGACGAATGAGAAGTTGAAAAAATGACAGGGATGCTTTGGCTAATGTTTTGAATGTTGGGTGGGCTCCATATTTTTCATCCACAAACCATTTGGTTGTTGTTCCAGTAAGGGTTCTCTAAAATAATCGTAGATGAACGAAATATTACATTATTCTATTGGAAGAACACCACAAGTGTAAGGAAATGATATGGTTGGCGGGGTCTTCTCTAGATTTACCTTCAAACATAGGGATGCCTGAAGGTAGTTTTGTGGGCATATTCATCCAAGTGGGGTTGTGTAATATGGGATCATTCGTTAATTTTGTTAGATCAAGGATATTGAGTGAATCCAAAAAGGGCATGATAGGAGTGAGATTTTCCATGTTATGGGAGGAAGTGGTTCCTCGTGAGCTTGTACTTTGTGGAAAATTTTTGTCTCTTCCTCCCTGTGGTGGAGGGTTTGTTTGGGAATTTCTTTGGATACTGGTTCCAAGAAAAGTGGCTCCTAGTAATCGTGAGCCTACTACTATGGCACTAACTAGTGTATGTGATGGTACTGTTGATGTCTCAGAGAAATTAAGAACACCACCCAAAATTGGGGGTAAATTTCTCAAGCATATGGAATGGCGGGGATACTGTCGTTCACCTATGATTATAGCTTAGAAGTGGATGCGTGTAAATGGTGATGAAGAATGATAGTACAAGTTTATTTCATATTAATTTAAACAATGTATTCATAAAATTTCATGTACTTCTAGTGGTGAAAAATAATACATCAAGACAATGTAAAAAAGTGGTTTGGGATTTTCTAACTCCTCATGGGGGAATAAAAATCAAATGCATGTTTCTTGTTCAATGTAACGTCCTTCCTCTCAATAAAAGTGGACCTCCAAAAAATCTCTTGACAGTGGGGCAAAACCCACTTAAGGAGAAACTAGTGAAGGGACGAACAATCAGTTATAATGAGGGGTGAAGGGAGCATATCCCAAAAGGACTGGAGATATTTCCCAAGGACTTATAAAAATATGAATGAGGTGTGATTTCATAGCACAACTGCCATCTTGGGTACATAAATCCTAAATTTTGGCTACTAGGATAGCTCCATCAAGCAAAACATTTAGATTTTCAGAGTCAAAAGTCGGTCACAGGCTGAATGCTTTCCAAGGGTTGGGTGACCCAAGGAGGCACGTGCAGAACAACTGGACCTCAGCCTTCGACTATTCATGGGTGTCTCCCTGCCTTATGGTATAGGAATGCTTGAGTGGGAGGATTTTGGCACCCTAATTCAGAACTTTCTATGTTTCAAATGAAGAATGATGATGGGGAGTTATTTGTATCCCTATCCCCAACATCGTAACTTAGACTACCAAATTCTTTTGTGTTCCTTCGGTGGAGGTTATAAAGTGGGTTGATTATGGTTTTTTTTAGAATGTAAAAAAGGGTTGTGAAGTTGGGTTCATTGACCAACTTCGTTCTTAATGGGGGAAAATACCCTTTTCTAGACAAATGAATCCTTCAAGACTTTCAAGTGTCTAGCAAAACAGTTTTTTGAATAAGTGAGAGTGTCTGCAGGGAGTGATGGTGGTGAAACAAAATTTTTAATAAATCAAATTCAATATTTTAGCATGGTGGACATATTGTTCCTTTACTTCTCTTATTTATATCACTTACTAAATATGTTCAAAATGACCCTTGCAAACGGAAGGAAATCATAAGCTATGATGGTGGATATGATAATCCTTACTTGGAACCTTTATCTTCCTAAGGTGTTTTGTAATCTAGAAAACTTGAAACTAGTCCTAGATTGTGAGCATGTGGGTATGTGTGGGCCCTTACAACTTCTTTAAAATCGCTAGGTGAATTACTCTAAGAATCTGAAAACTATCCTAGAATTGCATGCATGTGGGCGTATAATCCCTTACCACTCTTTTAAGATTTAGTTTTCCACAAGTAAATGGAAAGGATTGGCCTCTTTTGTTTGAAAGTGATTTGATTTACCAAGGCAGGTGGAGACTTATCTAAGCAACCTCTTTTTCTGATTTCCAAGATCACAGTAAAGTGTGAGGAAAGAGCATACTACAAGATTAGTTTAGATGGTCTTCTAGTCCCAATTTAATGTGATGACTTTTGTAAAATTAAAAATTTTGAAATTCAAATGCAAAACCTCTTAAGCCATCCACATGTCAATCAAGGAAATCAAAGATATTATGGTTTCTTTTAGTCTCCCTAATTATATATGTGTGATTTGAGGTTAATAATAATGGATGCAAGAATGAGATCTCACCTTGCGTGTACTGGATTTTACAAAGTGCTAAAATAAAATATAAACTACTAAGTGGTAGTGGGAAGCTCAAGCCTTACACTCGTTATGGATGCTCAAAATATTTTTAAGAGGAAGTTGGCTTCCCAAAGATAAAAATGAGAAGCATAACAATAATTAAATTCTTCTTCTTT
>JASDQU010737799.1:122160-143424 GCA_032191745.1 Picea mariana | reverse complement strand
CGTCTCTGCCTAAATTCCGAAGAATTCAGAAGTGCACTCTATGCATTGGCTTACAAAACCCACAGTGTTTTGTCATGCAAACTCTTGCATGAAGCCGCAAAGAACCAGACCTGGAATCAAAGAACCCAACATACAACAATTTATGTATGTAACATGCAAATGTGTACAAACATACATCTACAATGTATCATAAGCACATAAAGACATTCATTCAATTACCCAAAATAACATGCAGGAAAAACTGTTGTCTGTTTGTATTAATAAAAATGCCTCTTTACAAATGTGCTCAAGCTCTGACTGCAATAGAGTCACGACTTCTTATCTTCTCTCTTATGTTCTGTCTGAATATTCAAACTCTCTGTCAAAATAAGGTGCTAAGATCTTTTTACAAGAAGGGGCTCCTCGAGCTCTTCCCTCCATCTCACCAACTCTCATAAATTACAATGAATTACATTGAATGGGCCATCTAATCTAAATCGGATCTAGATCCCCATTGACTTGTTATCCATTAAGGCGAAACCAACTACAACATGCTCAAAGGCACAGCTTGGCTCTATCAGCCTTACAAACATTTAATACATTAAATTCAAAATTGAAATTTGAAAGTGAGAGGGTTGCGCATCTCCTCTCCATTGAACACGTGTTGGGTGCATTGGATGGCTGGTGCTTGATGACATACAGTGATGCTCCTACATCAGTATGGAAAGATATTCAGGAGGTTGTGAAAAGTTCCAAAGTATCCTAGAATATTCCTAAATCTTCCAATCCTATTTTCCTTACTATCATTTCTAAGGATCAAAATTTAAACAATGCAGATAATTTTAGACCTATTTCCTTATTCAATGTTATCGACAAGATTATAATAAAAATCATAGATGAATGTTTGAATCCCATCATGATGAAAATAATATCACAAGAATAGAGTGGATATGTTGAAGTAAAATATATCATGAATGGCATAATTGTAGCTCATAAAACCATGTATTCCTAGAAATTCAATAAAGCATTAGTTATGATGATAAAGCTTCGCATACTAAAGGATCTCTCAGAAAAAAAGAGTCATCAACAAATTGCAAATGAGAAAGGTGGCTAACATTGTGATTCAACTTGATTCCTTGTATGAGGCCACAAGAAAGAGCTAATTTGAAAATTCAATCTAAACCTTTAACTATAATAACAAACAATAAAAGGGAAAGATGATCACCTTTTCAATATGAGGGGATCAAGGTATTCTAAGGAGAACCATTAACTAAAATTGAAAAAAACATAAGAGATCAGGTTGTTTACCCAAAGGATCCGTTCTTGAAAAATCCAATGCTACCAATACCTATTGAACGAAATTCCATCTCGTTTGACCATAATCCTTAAGCATGTATAACTTTATCATCATACCTCGTGCTTTATTGAATTTCAATGAATATATGATTTCATGAGCTACAATTACGCCATCCATGGTATATTTTACTTCAACATATCCACCCTATTCTTGTGAGATTATTTTTATCATGATGGGATTCAAACAATTAGCTACGATTTTCATTATAATCTTGTAGATAACATTGAATAGGGAGACATGTCTAAATCTATATGCACTATTTACATTTCGATCCTTAGAAATGATAGTAAGGAAAAACGGATTGGAAGATTTAGGAATATTCTAGGATACGTTAGAAATTTTCACAACCTCCCGAATATCTTTACCTACCACCAACTAGAATGAACAAAAACTCTCATGAATCCATCTAGGCCTAGGGACTTTCTCAATTCCACTTCCTTGACTGGTAGCCTGATTGGCCTCTACAATATCATAAATAATATGGTTGAAATGATTTTTGATTGTCCTCTAGAATATCATAAATAATATGGTTCAAATGATTCTTGAGTTTAAATTCAATATCTTCATGCTTCTTCATTTCGGTTGAAATTGATACATTTTGTACAATCAAGAGGAAATATATGATGACACCAAGAAGTTATATTTGGAAAGAAGCATGGCTTATCAAGATATAACTTATCAAACCCAAATGGTTTGGGTGTGAAAGGGAAGTCCTCAGAAAGGCTAATTGCCTAGCGGTCTTAGCAAGAAAAAGGTAAAATTTTATCTATAAAATGTATTTTCGTGTGTATAATAGTTTAAGAGTCTATTAAAGGGTCTAGCCTTGACTCTATTTTATGTGCAACTTCTTTTTTATTATTCTCAATGTATTATTTTAAAGGTTCCATTCCTTGGTGGTTTGGATATCAACCAATCTTAGTTTATCAATGGTTTTTGTCAAAACTAATATTATATTATCAATATTTCTATGACCTATTTTTTTTCCTCCAAGACAGTTGACGTCATGTTGAAATCACCTCCTATTATCCAAGGATGACCCAATGTGAGCCTAATTGTAGCTAGCACACTATCTAGGAATTTTTAGGGTGGGATTGTCATATCCATATGATTTAGTAATATAACCTTGATCCTACTCAATCATTCTATAACTAACCATTAGGATATTAGCTAAGTCAAGCAATAAACATGATTTAGTAATATAACCTTGATCCTACTCAATCATTCTATAACTAACCATTAGGATATTAGCTAAGTCAAGCAATACACAATTTCTCCATGGCTACTTGAGTTGGATCACATAGAAAGGTTATCTCCCGTTAAAATATATCCTTACTGTGAGCAAATCACTTCTTGTCTAGCATTTATGAACTATGGAAGTCATAGAATTTTGGTTTCATTTTGTTTCCTAGAGTATGAAAATTATGGTTTTTTCTTTTATTATTATTCATTTAATAAAGAATAAATTTCTTGGTATGTTGGGGATTGTAATGTCTTTTCATTTATAAATATTTAAATATTTTAATTTTGATGGTTTATGTTGTGAAATTTGGAAAAATACTTATGTCAAAATTATATCATTATAAATATTGATGATGGTGAATATTATTTGTAAATTTTTTTTTTAATTTATTATTTAACTAGAAAAAAAAATGATTAGAAAACCCAGTTACAAAGAGTAAATCATTATTCCATGGGAGAGTGAAAAGGGATAAAAACCACTAGTGTAAATATTTTCCATGAGGACAAGTGTAAACCTATTTCGAATGATGTGGGATGTGAGGAAACAATGTAGCACAAAGTTAGGGAAATAATTTTTTTTAGGGGTAGGGATGAGGCTAACTTGAAAGAAATACCTAGGCAAGCTAATTTTTCTAGTGAAAAAGAAAATACACAAGTATAGAGGAGGAATGAGGTTGTTGAGAAATTCTGAGGATAATTTGAGTTTGATGGTTTTGATAAAGAAACAAACTTTGATATTTCTGGAGATGGTTATGTAGTTTTAAGTCCCTTTGGAATAATGATTTAGACTCAAGGGTGATAGGAACAAGTAATCTTTTATGTTCATTTCTATGGTTAGGAAGAATAGATTTTCTACTCAATTTGTTCCCAATTACTCATGCAATGTCATATATATTGTTTAATTTATTTTCCATTGATTTATTTATGAATTACTATAGTAATATGTAATTGTAACATTTATAATATTAATACAGTAGGGAATGATTGAGAAGATTAATAGTTTATGAAGAAGTGTATTCTATTTTCTTGTACACATGAACTAATGATAAAAGTTATTACGAAATATCAATAGAATGATTCTACCCAGAAAAAGGATATTTCTTATCTTTTATTAGAGAAAATACAAAATAATATGTACGTTATTATAACTGAGTATTTCAAAAAATAAATAAAAGAAGTCACCAAGGAATCTCTGTACTATTGAAAGATGTTACTTATTTTTGTGACAAAAGGAAAATGAAGAGTCCATTTATTGTTTTTATATACAACAAAGTATATCAAGTTTTTCTTTAAAAAAATAGTTTTCAATATGGTTAATTATTATAAGAAATTAATTTATGGTCAACAACAAAACAAATGTATCTTGAATATAAAATATATAACATCTTACATCATGTAAAAAGATGATTTTCAAAGCTTCTTTTAACTAACCAGAAAGAATAGCATAGAAGTTTCAGGAGAAGAACCCCATAAAAGTTATGAGACCATGCATAAACCATACAAATACTTTTTTTTATATAATACCCATAAATCCATGATTGTCAATAACAGTTCTACGGTTCATATACATATATTTATATATGCACAAATAACCATAGTTGTAGACAAAGTAAAATATAGTCTGGTAAATAAATATATGAATCCATAAGATATCAAACCTAACACAATAACAAAGAATCTCTACAGTGAAATTCATCCATGATATTAATAAGGAATCAACATATATTTAAATAAAATTTTATCGAGTTGAGAATCCAAGCGGAAGAGTAGAGATGCAGTCTCCATATGAATATAAAAAATGTATGTTAAACAAATTCCATGAAGAATATTTATTGTTTCTTTACCAAACTCCAAATAAGAAGTTACCATTGAATAAAATTTACAGAGAGAATGAAAGCTAGGTGTGGTGAGAATTCTCCCCTTGCGAACAAGTTAAGTTCCCTTCACTTGGGTTTCCTACAAGTGAGACAAACTCTAACAAATGGACATTAACATACTTCTAAATAGATATCATATTTTCTTGTAGGAGAGATGAGAGAGAAGAAGAGAATGTATATGCACCTCATTTCTAACGTTTGTTCTCATTGCTCCAATGGTTGAGCTCCAATATAAGTAGCTCCGTCACGAAGTTAAACCTGCAAGAACAAGGGAACCTTGTAATACTACTATTTATGATTAGTTAATATAAACCCTACCTATTTATAACATACATAAAGTGATTATATGAACAAGAAATTAATAAGACAGTATAAGAGGAATATGCCAAGTTCTTATATTCAATGAAAAGCAAGAAGTTTACAACCCGATGATGTTTCAATCCTCCAAGATTCTTTATTTCTCCCTTGAACATGAATCCACCTCAGCTTCTTCACAAAGGTTTTGTTCTCTTTCACAAGATCATAGGTTTGAATTTCTTATATTCAATGAAAAGCAAGAAGTTTACAACCTGATGATGCTACAATCCTCCAAGCTTCTGTATTCATCCCTTGAACATGAATCCACCTCATATTATTCAGAAAGGTTTGGTTCTCTTTCAAAATATTATAGGTTTGATGTATTACTCCTTTTCCCCCTCCCCTCTCACTCTGAAATGGCATGGTTATATAGATGCAGAAAGGTCTAACCACTAGGATAAACCAGGAGTGTAGTTGAGGATAAGGTGGATTAGGTTAGGATTTGAAATATCTTCATGGTTATTTTTTCTCTGAGATAGAATGGAAGAAGGCTCAAATCATATCTTGATGAAAACAAGAAAACAAACCCAAAACCATCCAGATCTTCCTCGAAGATTCACCCTAGATTCATGGATTTTGACCGAATTGGCATTGTCGCTCCCCCAGAGAGGTGTATAGTGCGTTCACGAGGCCCCCTTAAAACTGGAAGAAGAGTATTGATGTCCCCCCTACATGGGAAGGGGGTGTCCATGGTCAAATAGAGCAAGGAATAAGTGGGAAAGGTCATATTTGTAGGGTTTTAAAGGTGTCTTGTTCTTCTTGATGCTCAAGGGGATGTAATGGATCATTATTGCATGGTGTTGAGGTGGTGACACTTAGGAAAAAAAAAACAAATAAGGTACGACACTTAGAATAATGAACCATGGAATTTTTGACATTAACGTTGTCGAGCAAAGTGAAGTGCGACACTTTACGACACTTAGAAAAGGGCGAAATAATGGTGTATAACACTAGGTTAAAACCAATGGTTAGGTAACCATGTATTTAATGGTAGATCATAGATACTCATACAAAAGAAGTTTTCCACAACGTAGTATATGAATGAATACTTAACTTGATTATTAAGAGAGAAACCAAGAACTAGGTACTTGGGTATTCTCTCCATGCKAATATTAAAGGAGTTGATGCTCCACAGAGCATCAACCACTCTAAAAAATCACAACAAACAAGTTAGAAGTTGATATAACTAGAGATCATATATATCATTGGAAGCATGAGCTTAAGAAAAAATATTGTTTTACCTTTGAGAATAAGTGGGGTTGAATAAGCTATGTAGAAGCTATTCTGATACAGAAGCATTGCCAACAAAGCATAAGCATAGGACAACTAGGCGCACTAGCGCAGATTTTGAAGAAATTTAAATATTGGAGAATGTGCATCACACAAATATTTTGAAAAGGAATTTTAATTAAATAACATCTTAAATGTTGTAGAGATGGATGGCTCATGAAGACATCAGAGAATGTATTTCTTTTAATATAGCCGAGTGCAGTACAGATTCAATGTGTTCGATCTGATTTGTCTATCACAAATATTTATTGTAATAAATATTAGTAGTTTATAGATTTTAATTCGACGAGATATCTTTAGGGTAGTTGGAGGGAAGAGCTCGAAGAGCCCCCTTTTATAAAATCTTTGTAGTGTTATCCAGTAGAAGTTGTTGATGGGCCGCTAAAAGCTAAATTGTTGTTAGGCTGCAGATAGTTGTTGTAGAAGTTATCAAAGTAGTGTATGAACATATGTATATTTCAGTTGAATGAATATAACAGAGGAGCATGGTCCCAAATGTATGGTGTTAATGAGTCTATCTAAACGAATGAATGGTAGACTTTCTGTTTATTTCCAATTCTCTGTTATTTCTTGTTCTTGTGATTATGCATGCATTTACATGGCTAGATGTATGAATCTGTGATATTTTAAATAAGTTTAAATTGTTTCTCTTCTATGAGAAAGTACAAGTGTGCATAGTGTCCACAAGGAGTGCATTGACATATTCTATCTCGAATCATAGCTTAAAAGAGATAATGTGAATATTATAGATACAAGGAGTGCATAGTGTATGCAAGGGGTGTGTGACATGGTCTATTTTGACTCAGAAAGTTCTCGAGAGGTAGCTTCAAGGAGAATTTATCTGCAAGGAGTGTGTGAACAAGTATTCTGACTCAGAAGCTCAAGAGGAGTAGTTGAATTCATCCATAGAGAGGTGAAATTACAGAAGGGAACCTATTGTAAGGCATGCACAGGATGAAATTCGACTGAGTGTCGAAAAGATTATTATGAGGAGACATGAGTTTGATAAATAGCAAGCTCAAGAGGGAGAATGATGAGAAATATTCTAAGGAAAGAATCCTTTGAGGTTTCCCAAGCTCAGTAAAGAGAAATCCATCCAGAAGGGATTGGAATCATTCCAGATTGTCAGATCTAGGAGGAGTTGCACAAAGGCCAGTCATGAGGTATTTTAGAGGTCAGAGTTCAGGACACTTCTAAGTATTGAAAGCTGGGATCACCGAAGTTGTGAACTCTTGAGGTGAATCTAACCATTGGCTGTGAGGAGACACGTGGCCACAGATTAAGGAATCTAGAAGTTAGGAGCCGGAAGATGTAGGTGTGGAGTGGATGAAGTTTTGTGAAGTAACAAAATGCGAAGCATATATGGACTATCATATCCAGGGAGACACGTGGTAGAGACCCATGAATTCAGAGGAAGTTGTTTCAGAAGGAAACAAAGGAGGATATTGAAGTATCGTTGGAGCCCGAAGTGGAGAAAAGTTGGCCGAGGTCATAGCCCATGGTCACATAGTAGATAAAGAGTCTAGCGCAATACTAGTACTCATGAATCAATGTCTCCAAGCATCGGAGAGCGGATTTGTAAGTCGTTAAAACTTACACACGATATCAAGGGGCCATGTGTGAGCGTATAGATTGTTGAGGGTCTATTGAAGACTCAAATAACCAATTTGGTTTAGAGAGTTTGAATATCCAAGACTGGGAGGTCGCGGGATCCCTAAGAGAGAAGGGGGGTTGTCGTCAAGAGTGGTATCAGAGTAGATTTAGAATTGAATTATGAAGGTAAAGGAGACAGAGAAGTAGGTTGATATCATTGAGTGGTATCATATACATCAGCACAATGTCGCCTCAGAGACCTGCAGAACCGCCCTTAGCAGATAGAGCTATGTATAGTGAGATGACTTAAAGCAAGGTTCGATGCTATGGAAACAACACAAAGGAGAGCACATGATGTTGGAGATGTCAGCGATGCCGAAAATGAAGAAGTGGAATTCGAAGAAGATGTAGCAGACGATGTTGCGGAAGAGAGCTTGCTGAAAGAGGTTGTTAAGTTGGGAGGTAGAGAGAATATAGACATTCTGATGTATGAAGGTAATTTAGACATTGAATAATTTCTTGATTGGATACAAGCAATGGAAAAATATTTCGACTGTGAAGATGTCAATGAGGAGAAAAAGGTGAAACATGTTGTCACTAGGTAGAAAGGACATGCAACATTGTGGTGGGATGAACTGCAGGATGACAGGAGAAGAAAATTCAAACAAAAGATGAGGAGTTGGGATCGAATGGTATCCAAACTAAAGGAAAAATTCATACTGAAGGACTACCAGATAAATCTGTTAAGGATATTGCAAAACTTGAGACACAAAGGAATGGTTGTGAAGGAGTCAGAGGAGTTATACATATTGAACGTCAGGGCTGGACAAAAAGAGAGGGATGAGGAAAAAGTTTCCAGGTACATCAACGACCTGAGATATGAAATCCAATATGAAATCAACATGATGACAGTAAGGAAAATAGAGGTCACATAACAAATTGCACTGAAATCCGAAGAGAAGTTGCACATAAAGAAGAGTCAAGAAAACAAAAGTAGAAGCTTAAACAAAGGAAAAGGAGTTTCCCATGAGAAGATGAAGAAGCCCAAAGGTGAGGCAGAGAAACTGCATAGTCACTCTGAGAGAGGAGGAAGTTCCCGAGGAAGACATAGTGGTGGTAGAAACTCTTTTCCTAGAGGAAGAGGAAGAGGTAGAGGAGGTGAGATAAATTGTTATGCCTGTGGAAAGGTAGGACACATGTCTTGGGAATGTTCTGAGAGGAAGAAAGAAGGATGTGAAGCTCACATTTAATAAGTCCATAAGTGATATGTTGAGGCAAAAAGCACAGAATATGGGAGATCTTTGATGATGAAGAAAGTTCTCTTAAAGTCAAAGCCAGAAGTTGAAAAGTCGGTGCAGAGGAACAACTTGTTCAGTATAGCTTGCAAGACTAAAGACATAGTATGAAAGGTGATAATTGACAGTGGGAGCACTGATAAATTAGTATCCATAGACATGGTGGAGAAGTTAGAGTTGGAGACGATTGTACATGCAACGTTGTATAAAGTCTCATGGTTGCAAAAGGGTCATCAGGTAACAGTCATTAAACAATGCCTGGTTGAATTTAAGATAGGAGGATATAGAGATGAAATTCCATGTGATGTAATCCCCATGGATGTATGCCATGTTTTGTTGGGAAGACCATCACAGTATGATAGGAATGTCATTCACGATGGGAGAATAAATACTTATATCTTGGAGAAGAATGGTAGGACACATATGTTGCTTCCAATTGAAGAGAAGAAAGTGAAGGAAGAAGTCGGCAAAAGCATACTTCTCATGAGTGGGAAGGAACTCCCGAGTGAAGTTAAGAAGGAACAGGATATGAAGTTTGTTGTAGTTAGGAAGCTGAAACCTTCCAAGTACTTCTATGAAGAATTTTCCTCAGGAAATCCAGGAGTTGTTAGAGGATTTTGCTGACATAGTAGTGGATGAGTTGCCAAGCTCATTGACACCTATCAGAAGTATCATCCATCACATTGACTTGATAACAGTAGCAAGCCTACTGAAAAAATAAGCATACATATTGACACCTCAAGAGAATGAGGAGGTGAAAAGACAGGTTCATGATCTATTAGACAAGGGTTTGGTCATGGAAATCTTTATTCCATGCGTAGTACCAACTATGTTGAGTCCAAATAAGGATGGAGGATGGAGAATGTGTACAGACTCAAGGGCCATAAATAAGATCACCATTAGGTATAGATTTCCATTTCCAAGGATGGATGATTTAATGGATTGATTGAGTGGAGCAAACTATTTTTCAAAAATAGACTTGAAAAGTGGATATCACCAGATAAGGATGAGAGACGGTTATGAGTGGAAAACAACCTTTCAGACAAATGAAGGATTGTATGAATGACTTGTTATGCCATTTGGCTTAATAAATGCCCTAGGTACTTTTATGAGATTGATGAATGAATTTTTGGAAATATTTTATTGGAAATTTTGTGATCGTATATTTGGATGATATATTAGTCTTCAATGAAACTGAAGAAGATCATCTGAGGCAGTTGACGTTAGTGATAAAGAGGTTGCAGCGGGAGAAGTTTTTGATAAATTTAAATAAGTCCTCTTTCATGAAGACAAAGCTCATTTATTTGGGTTATGTGATCTCTTTGAATGAATTTAATATGGATCCCGAGAAGGTGAAATCAATTAGAGAATGGTCGTCACCGAGGAGTATATTTGAGGTAAGAAGCTTCCATGAATTAGCAAGATTTTACCAGAAGTTCATTAGAAATTTTAGTGATATTAGGGCACAAATGATGGATACAGTTAAGAAAAGACATAAGTCTTTCAAATGGATAGAAGAGGTTGAGAAGAGATTCAACATATTGAAGGAAAACATAACGAAACAATTGATTATGGTTTTGTTGGATTTCAGAAAGACATTCTAGGTGAGACGTGATGCCAGTGGATTTGTAATTGGAGTGGTCTTAAGAAATGATAATAGGCATGTTGTGTATTTCAGTGATATTATGAACGATTCCAAGAGAAAATACTCCACATATAATAAAGAATTCGATGCCATAATTCAAGCCTTGAAGAAATGGATGCACTATCTCATTCCTAAGGAGTTTGTTTTGTATATCGGTAATCAAGCTTTACAATTCATAACTAGACAAGAGAAGTTAAACTAGAGACATGCCAAATGGATAGAGTTTATGCAAAATTTCACTTTTATCATTAAACATATTTCTAGTAATGCTAACAAGGTTGTTGATGCATTGAACATGAGATGTCTAATTATGCAGGAATTTCAATTGAAAACCTTGGGGTTTGACCACCTTAAGGAAATGTATCATAATGATCCAGATTTTAAAGAAGCATATGAATCATGTGTGAATCCTGTGGTCAGAGACAGAAGCCAATGGGTTGAATATATTATTCAGGATGGGTTGTTGTTCAAAGGATGCCATTTGTGCATACCAAGGTGTTCGATGAGGGAGAATTTGCTAAAGGAAAAGCATGGTGGAGGTCTAGCCAGACATTTCGGCCATGAAAAAATATTTGCACAGTTGAACAGTTCATATTATTGGCCAGATATGATATCATATGTGAAAATTTTTGTGAACAAATGTAAGATTTTCCATTACGCGAAGGGGAAGAAGCAAAATATTGGGTTGTATCAACCATTTCCTGCAGCAGAGAGCCCTTGGGATGAAATAAGCATGGATTTTGTGTTAGGATTGTCGAGGAAACAAAGAGGAAGTGATTCCATATTTGTCGTAGTTGACAGATTATTAAATATGGAACACTTTATCCCATGCCGGAAGACTAGTGATGCAACACACATTGCTAACTTGTTTTTGAAGGAAGTTGTAAGACTCCATGGATTTCCTATCAGTATTGTTTTAGATAGGGAAACCAAATGTGTTGGTCATTTATGGAAAACATTGTGGAAGACACTGGGAACGTAACCATCCTTTAGTTCTGCATATCACCCTCAATCAGATGGACAAACTGAGGTGGTGAATCGAAGTTTAAGATATTTGTTGAGGAGTTTGGTTACTGAACACCATAGCTAGTGGGATCGGGTTCTAGCACAAGCAGAGTTTGCATATAATGACTAAGTAAATAGAAGTACCAGAAAGAGTCCATTTCAAATAGTGTATGGAATGACTCCGAGGGGAGTGTCAGAGTTAATAGATCTGGAGTAGAGTGAATTTAGGAGTGCTGGAGCCGAAGACTTCACTGCATAAATGCATGAACTTCATAATCATATCAAAGAGCAGTTAAAGAAGAGAAGTAGTGAATAAAAACACAGAACTAATCAACATAGGAGGAATATTCAATTTGAAGTTGGAGAACAAGTTATAGCACATATTACGAAATAAATATTCCCAAGGGAAACATATAATAACCTAAAGTTGAAAAATATACGACCGTGCAAAATCCTAAGGATATTTGGTGAGAATGCTTATTAGATAGATCTACCAGAAGATGTGGGTATATCGCCCATATTCAACATTGTAGACCTATATCCTTACAGTAGAGATGAAACCGAAGGATTCAAATATCAGAAGGAGATCCAGTGGAAAAAGAAGATGCATGTAGCAGAGAAGTCACAGATGGAGTAAATTGTAGATCGACKAATTGGTAAGAATACCATAAGGAAGACATATTTTGAATATTTGGTAAAGTGGAAAGGACAAAAAGTAGAAGATTTCAGTTGGGTAAATAAAGAGGATATCAAGAAGCATGGAAGGTTAGTGTAGGAGATCATGGAAAGGATTCCATGAATTGTTCAKCCAGAGGAGTATGATGCAGGAGCATCACGAGCAAAGAATAAGYGGAGGACAAGTAGATGCACTAGCGCACATTTTGAAGAAATTTAAATTTTGAAGAATGTGTATCACGCAAATATTTTGAAAAGGAATTTTAATTAAAGAACATCTTAAATGCTATAGAGATGGATGGTTCATGAAGACATCGAAGAATGTATTTCTTTTAATATAGCCGAGTGTAGTACAGATTCGATGTGTTCGATCTAATATGTATGTCACAAATATTTATTGTAACAAATATTACTAGTTGATAGCTTTTAATTCGACAGGATAGCTTTAGGGTAGTTGGAGGGAAGAGCTCGAAGAGCCCCCTTGTATAAAATCATTGTATTGTTACCTAGTAGAGGTTGTTGATGGGTCATTGAAAGCTGAGTTGTTGTTGGGCTGCAGATAGTTCTTGTAGAAGTTATAAAAGGAGTGTATGAACATATGTATATTTCAGTTGAATGAATATAATATAGGAGCATTGTCCCAAATGTATGGTGTTAATGCTTCTATCTGAACGAATGAATGGTATACTTTTTGTTTATTTCCAATTCTCTGTTATTTCTTGTTCTTTTGATTATGCATGCATTTACATGGATAGATGTATAAATCTGAGAGATTTTAAATAAGTTTCAATTGTTTCTCTTCTTTGAGAAAGTGAAAGTGTGCATAGTGTTTGGAAGGAGTGTATTGACAAAGTCTATATCGACTCATAGCTCAGAAGAGATAACATGAATCTTATAGGTGCAACGAGTGCATAGTGTCGGCAAGGTGTGCGTGACAGGGTCTATTTTGACTTAGAAATTTCTAGACAGGTAGATTCCAAGAGAATTTATCCAAAAGGAGTGCATGATCGAGTGTTCTAACTCAATATCTCAAGAGGAGTAGCTGAAGTTGTTCATAGAGAGGTGGAATTATAGAAAGGAACATGTTACAATGCGTGCACATGATGAAATTCGACTAAGTGTCGAAAAGAGTATTATGAGGAGACAATAGTTTGATAAAGAACAAGCTCAGGAGAGAAAACGATGATAAATATTCTAAGGAAGGAATCCTTTGAGGTTTCCTAGACTTAGTAAAGCAAGATCCATCCAGGAGAGATTGGAATCATTCCAAACTGTCAGATCTGGGAGGAGTTGCATGAAGGTCAGTTGTGAGGTTTTTTGGAGGTCAGATTTTGAGACACTTCTAAGAATTAAAAGGTGGGATCACCGAAGTCACGACCTCATGAGGTGAATCCAACAATTGGCTGTGAGGAGACATGTGGTAGCAGATTAAGGAATATGGAAGTTAGGAGCCGAAAGAAGTAGGTGTGGAGTGGGTGAAGTTTCACAAAGTTGTGAAACCTGAAGTATAGTCAGACTGCCATATCCAGGGAGACACATGGTAGAGACCCATGAATTCAGAGGAAGTTGTTTCATAAGGAAACAAAGGAGGATATTGAAGTATCGTCAAATCTCGAAGTGCCAAAAACTTGGTTGAGGTCATAGCCCATGGTCATATAGAGGAGAAAGATTCTAGCACAATACTAGTACTCACGAATCGGTGTCACCAAGCATCAGAGAGAGGATTTGTAAGTAGTTTGAAATTATGTGTGACATCAAGGGGACCTGTGTAAGCATATAGATTTCTCAGGGTCTGTTGAAGACCCACATAACCAGTTTGGTTCGAAGAGTTTGAATATCCAAGACCCTGAGGTCAGAGCATCCCTGGGAGAGAAGGGGGGTTTTCATCATATTCATTTGAATTGTGAAAACACCATAGTGGAATCTCTTAGTAGTTAAAAACCTCAACGTATACAAACAATATTGTACCATTGGTATTTTGTAGCAATAGTCCATAGACCAAATGCGCCCAAGGTCCTTACACAACCCTTATACAAAAAAAAATAGGGTTAATATATCATTATATTTTATAGCAATATATATTAAAACATAAAACATATCTAAGGAATATACATACAATTTGTACCTAGTAAGATTTGGAAGACCAACGACTTTTCATGGTGACCGACCATTTTCTCTTTTAAACAAAATAACCATGTGAAAATCGCATAATTCATTTAGAAATTGAGTTATGTGAGAAAACCAAGGAAATTAGATGCATTCTAAATGAGGCTAGTATATAGAGTGCACTAGTGTTACTTTAAGATATCATTATGGTTTTCTTTAGTTATATGTTAGATTTCCCAAATAAATTGGGAAACCCTATGGCCGGTAAGTTGAGTAATAGCTTCAGAAATTTCCAATCAAAAAAATAGAAGGTGGAGATGGATATGAGCTTGTATACCAAAAAAGTTTAATAAGTCAAGCACTATGTAGGTGGAAGTATGCCATAAATATTCATGGTGCCAACCATCTGTCTTGCAAATAAATTTTAACTCGAGCTTACACAGAGACAAATTATTAATGAACTCAAGTGTTAATGTGACTTGAAAGATAAGTCTCCTTTCTGTATTAACGGTTGTGGAATAGTACCATACTATGGGAATTTGTAAGTATCCTCATCCTTAGAATGCTAGGATCATGAAGACTTGAAAACCCAAGGCCAAAGTCTAGGGTATTATAAAAATCACATAAACGATTGTTGGATTTGTTGTAACGATTTAATGGTGGTAACCTTGATATAATAATTTCATTATGTATATTCTATAGGTTTATATAAGAAAAAGGTAAATCCATAAACATTATGGATTTGAACCCTTGGTCTATGGTTGGTTAAACAATTGATAGTTCAATACTTAATTGATCAATGGTGACATAGAATTTTCTAACCATTTTGAAACCAGATAGAGTACTACTTTTAATAAAGATAAAGAGGAAAATGTATTACTAAATGCAATTAAGGGTGAGAGGTCCTTTCCGCATTTGGAAACTACTATTTTTCTCTATGAGGTATAGAAACAAAATATAAGAATATGGATAAGTGTGACAAGGTTGCAGTACAAATAAATTTATAGTACAAAAGATTTGGAAAGGTAGGATTGAATATTACCTGAGAATTCAATAGGAACCTTCTTAAGATGACAACCAAAATGGTGACATATGTCTTATATATAAATTATCATCAACAACCCTTCAATCTATCATTATAAACCATTATGTTTAGATAAGTGTATCAAATAATTATATGTATGAAATGAATATAAAGCATATGTTAATAATAACCTTACAAATAGGTGTTATCCATCCAGATATTTAATTTTTGTTTTCTATTAGGTGACATTACCAACGGTATTAGAGCATGGTTCAAATGCTACAGCCTTATGGTCTCAAAATGAACAATTTGTTTTTCTTAACAAAACATATACATCTATAAATATTTTAACATAAAAATAATTGACACCAATTGGGTTTTTCACATATCAAAATCAAATAAAAAAGTACCATGTCTGAAGAACCCCATAAATCCACATAAAATGAACGACAAACGTATGTGCAACTAAACAATGAACAACCTAAAGACCGCTCTTTAGGATTGTTGGAAACTATGTGTCGTATAAAAGAAAAACTACAAAGCATAAAGGAAGATAACAAAAAAGTTAGTCAAAGTAAGTAAATAAAAAGAAGAGTTAAATGAAATTCTTCATAAAAATATGATTGATATGAAATATTTCAGAAATGTAGGAAAAACTACCAGTAACACCAAAAATGAACTTTCCAGTGAATAGTCACACAAGAGTAAAATCCATCCAACAAATAGTGATAAAAAATAGTTATTAAATGAAGAAAGTGGTGAGGATAACACTGAAATAAACACTTTACATAATATTTTACCCAAAACTAAGAAAATGAAGTGGCATGAGGGAGAATTACTCAGGGAATTTAAGAAAATCAAACCACCTAGTTTTGATGGTGAATCTAAAGAAGGAGAAAACTATTGGCTTCCAAATATGAGTAAATATTTCCAAATCTGTAACTAGCCAGCAAAATTGAGGGATAGATTAGTTATGTGTCAATTGAATGGAAAATTTTCCATTTGGTAGGAGGAGACAAAAATAATGAAAAATATTAGGAACAATGAACTGAACTAGAAAATGTCCAAGAAATCATTTAAGCAAATGTATTTGACATAACGATAATATGATGAAAAGGATAAGGAGTTCCATGAGATTAAATTAGGATATTGTTGGAGTAATGAGAGGGGGGGGTGAATCAGTATGAGCGATTTTACAAACTTTAACCACAATATATAAAATTCAACTTAAACAACAATATATCATCAGTATATCATCAATATATCATTAGTATATGATGAGAATATAAGCATAAGCAACATCACATCAAAAAAATGACATCAAGTACACAGTATACCAAAATTTACATGGAAACCAAAATGGGAGAAAACCATGGAATGTTTTCTTATATATCAAATAATACATTCATTGGAAGCACCAAATTCCCAATTCTCCAATTGCAACTCGAAGGAGGCTACGACCCCCTATTTACATGCTTTAACCTGAAGGAAGCTACAATTCCCTGAATTCGTTGGATCCAACCAGAAGAAGGCTACAACCCCCTAATTCTCAGGATCCAACCTGAAGAAAGATAAAAATCCCTAAATTATTTGTCTCCAACTAGAAGGAGGATAAAACCCCCTGATTCTTAGGCTACAATCTAAAGGAATATCCAACTCCCTGATTCTTTGGCTCCAATTGGAAGGAGGCTACAACCCTCTTTCCCTGCCCCGTTTTTCTAAACAAAAGTATAAGTGTATACAAAACTGTCACTACCACAATCACTACCATTATCACTGCCACTGTCATATCAAACTGTAACCTTTGAACCTGTCACTACATCTAACCTATAACATTAACCTATCACTAATCAACCTGTACAACTTGTCATTATCACCAATACTCAACCTGATCCTCTCACATGGATCATATACCAAGGATAACTCTCAACTAGATGTCCAACATGACCAACACATTCCTCTACCAAGCATCTACCAATATCACCAACATACCATCACAAGATATGTAGCTCAACCATGTATGAAACCATCAACCGTGTACCACAATGTGTACCAAAACAACTACATCAAGCATGCACCGACACCTATACCAAACCATGCATCAACCATGCACCATAACCTGTACCATATGCCTCAACCATAAACCATGTACATCAACACCAAGTATCAATCCTGTACCATACCATGTATCAACCATGTATATCAACAATCTACATCAACACCATACCGTTTATCAACCATGTACATCAACACCATCACATGTAGAAATCCGATACCATACCATGTATCAACAATGTACATCAACACCATACCATGCACCAATCATATACCATACCATGTACCGTATCATGTGCCAACCATGCACATCAACCATAACAAGTTTCTAAACCATATACAATATCATGCCAATATAACCAATATATGAACCAACAATGTTCCTTATCAGATATAACTCAACCAACATGTACCATAAATTTAAGATGTGCCTCAATTCATATACCAAATATTACAAACACATGCCTCAAGCATGCTCCTCAATATCACCAAGATACAACCTTACAACACATAGAATAACATACCTTTTACATCTACAACTAACCTGGTGCCTCTGAACCTGATACACAATCTTGTAGCGTCACCTTAGACCTCACCAACTAGGAACAAGCATCCCCCTTAACTTATTTCTTGTCCTCGTGAAAAGAAGACTACTTCTCACGCAGCGCCTCGCGTGACGTTCCCTAGGCAACCCACAGGTGTTCCTCGCAGGACACCCTATGCCTGACCTGTGAGGGATAGGAAAATTAGGGTTTTACAAAAACCAGAGAACTCTGCATCTCTGAAAATTTCTCTCTTTCCTCTCACTTTCTTTGTTGCCTCAGACATTCCATCAAATTCACCAATAGACCAAAATACTAGACCATAACATTCTCACGAGATAGATATTCAATGTAAGTGTGTGTATATACTAATGAGATATTGCTTGAGGTGTTTATATACTTTTTCATCGTAACCTCTTTCCTTAATATTAGGGATTCTAGTACTTTCTTGTCACAACCACTTTACCCATTCATTGATTGACTTTTAACTAACTAGGGGCTTCTTAACCATTCTTCGGGGCTTCCAAATTAATAAGGGAATATCTCTCTAACCATGAGGAACCACGTGGTATACCACCTATCACTGGAAAGAAAATGACGAGGACTATCCATATATGAGTGTCATACATGCATTTACACTATCCTTCCTATCTATATTCCTCAACCAACTCCAAGTATCATCACCACACCTCCAGGGATTCATGTAGACTTCATCAAATTCACCCAACACATATGATGACATCAACCACTCCATCAATGAAAACTAACTCACCATTAATCTCAAACACATCTCTAGGGATTCTAGACTTCTCCAAGGGTTAACATAAATCTCCAAGGGTTGACATCAATGAAAACCAGCTGTCCAAACCAATTGTCCAACAATATCCCCCTTTGGCATTGATGGAAATAATGATGGAAACATTAATACTCATGGTCCTCCTATGACCATTGTTTCTCATTAATTCTTCTCACTCTTCCCCTTTGACATCAATGGAAAAGGGTCTCTCTCCTTGGGGCTACTCCTCCTATCTACGTGCTTATATTCTTTCCTTATCTTTCCTTTCATTTTTTCTTTCTCTTCTCTTTTGACGTCATGGGAAAAAGGATAAGTCCCCCTATCAGTATGTCTCCCCCTATATATATGTTGTTTATTCTTCCTATGTGTATCTCTTTCTCTAATGGTTTATTTTCCTTTGACTTCTCTACAAGATGTTGTGTAGATCAATCTAGGGCTACCTGTAAGTGTTTACTTTCCACTCTTCCAGTTATTGCTTATTGTTCATGGGTGATTCATCTTGTCAATATCTAACATATATAAAAGAATTCATTACTTTTTTTGTTCATTTACTTTTAATGTTTACTTGAAAATATTGTTCAATAATTTTCTTCTGATTATTTAGCTTATGTTGACTATTTCTCTTTCCTTGTTTTGTTGTGGATTTTACCTCTTTCCTTTCTATGACCAATTGATTCCAACTGATTCCAACTGATTCCATTGATTCCAATTTCTATGTATCTTCTCTAAACCATGTTTTTTGTACCTTCTAAATATCCATCTTTGTCCATATGTCATAAATTATCCATACCTTTGATACTCAATTGTCCACAATCCTGACCCATCTATCATTGTACTATCATGAAGGCTTCACATATGTAATTAATCATCACATATTCGTGTTTATTCAAACTGAACCAAATGTGTCCATTGGTATTCTCTATATGCAAATAAACATATGCATGTATGGAACAACCTATACTGTAGATATCCCTGCATGACTACATACATGGAATACAATCATAAACTTCTTCATGTGTAACTGCCAACTGATACCTTTGTGGAAGCACTACTTATCAWTCGATCAATTTGTCACTTTGTACTTATGTTATCTGACTGTTTTGAAATTTGTCTTTGCAAACACCTCAAACGGCTCAAAAAATGGTTCTCTAATCTGTAGTATTTACTACACTAACTCCCCTTGTTCAATATTAATATTCACTGGGAGTCTCCAAGTTGGGTGAATAAAAAAAAATACCCTCTTTGAATAAGAGTAATATTCTTCCTCATTTGTAGAMTCGTCATATTTTCAAACTCTAACTTCTTCCTTTCTGTTTGTGGATTGATATCACACTGTAATTCCTAAAAATACAATATCTTCAACATGTTCTTTATTCACATGCTCTTTTCTTCTTTCTCTCATTACCACAAATCTTKTGATCTCTAGGACCTAGTATTTATTCACCTGTTCTTAWTGTTTCTCATTTMTTCTCCAAACCTTCCTATATCTGACATCTTCATTTTTTKCCTCTATATTTGTCTTTTTCTTGTGCTATTTCCAATCCCGAGGGTATGAATTCTTCCTTCATCAGATCTTCCTTTACATGTTCTTGTTTTCTTTTCCAAACATTCTTATATCTGATATCAATGTTATTTTTAATAGAAGTATCCTTCATTCTTCTACAGTCATGAGCTATGTTACCATAATTGTGGAATTTGTAACATGCAATGATATGTGGGTCCACATAAGCATTTCTTGCTAGAACATTTCTTCCATAAGCCTTGCAATCTGCAACTTTATGTCCAAAGTTAGTACAATAAAGGCAATGACCATAAAAATAATTTACATACCTAGGAGTGAATCATCTTATTTGCGGTGTAGTCCTTTTGAATTACGGCCTTGGAAGATCATGATATTCATTGAATATTCTTTGTGGATTGTGTTAGCACTAAGAGTCACCCTCATATTGTAGGAGGATGAGCCCAGTACCCATCAGATTTTTTGGTGGATGTTTGGCTTATATGAGTGGAGGTCAATGGACAAAACTCAATATATGAATGATGTTCAACACATAACTGGACAAGAAATGTACAGAGAAGTGAGGGCCAACTAACTTCAGTCAATGAATTGAGTTTAAGTGTGAGAAGTGGGAAGAATTAGTAAGAAAGGTGGAAAAGAGTACTATGGGCATCAGGCCTTCAAGCATCTTGGAGAATAAAACATCAAACTCAAGATCACTCTTAAGCTCAAGTTTAAAACACTGAAATATGTCCAAACAACACAATCACAATAGCACAATAATCAAACCTACATCACCATGCAGTTACAACAACTGGATTGGATCCTTCATGCCCAAGACATTCAGTGTAAGAGGGAAAAAGATCACAAGGAAGTTGACTAAAACCGGTCATGATACCATTGCAATCAAACCTACATTACAATAGCATAA